>JAKCPI010018784.1:0-17701 GCA_023213315.1 Euborellia annulipes | reverse complement strand
TACTTTATAAATGTTATTATATATTATGTATCTTTTATAAAAGCATAAAAATATATAAATATACGCTAATATCGTCTGTTAGACTAGTCTGCCATCTATTGCAAGAATGCTGAACTAATTTGACAGTTGGTTTTTTAAATAAATCATCTAAATTTATTTTAAAAATTTCTTAATTAATATGTGATTAATAATAACAATAAATTCATTTTTAAATTTAAAAAAATTAAAGATTATTGGGACTGATTGTTTTTTTGTATTTGCTTGATAACAAAAAAATTAATTACGATAATTTTTTAATAAGTCATGAAAAAATTATAGCTCGATATCCCAATAATCTTTTATGAATTTAATTCATTTAAAAAAAAAACCGCATTGAAAAATTCCTTATAATAGTCTAGTTTTTTTTTTTTTTTTTAAGTACGTTTAGACGTCGCTCCTGAACCCCCTTAATAAATAATTCTTTCATCAATAAATATAAAAATTTAACTGTTAATATGAAAATTTAGTAATCAAAAGACAGGGAAACGACATGTCGCTACATCTCCATTACAAGTGAATTTGAATAATATTTTATTAGGCAGAATTGTTTACTAAGATGATGATTATACTTGTATACATGTTTTAAACCATAAACAAAAAAAGATTTTATCAGTTTAAAAAAAGATTTTCTAATTTTTTTGCTAGTGAATGGATTTGTTCATGACTTTCAGTCAGTGAGTGATGAGTCAAATAATGATGAAACAAGTCGAGAATTTAAATATGTGTTTTAACAAAAAAATAAATTTCTCTGTCTTACATTCATAAATACGCTAAAAGACTTGTCAGATAAAATTAAAAAAAAAAAAGTAAAAGTCATAATTTTGAAAGTGTTTTTTTTTCAATAGGGCTGATTAAGCTGACGTTTTAGCCGGGCTTAAGTTAAGAGAGAAATGAAAAAAGTAATTATTAAAAGATTTAAAAAATTTTTTTAATGACGTTTTGAAAGAGATTCTATCTTCATCAGGCTTTTATCTCAACAATTGTAAAAATATTTCAATTAAATATGTCTAATTCTGTTTGAAGTTTTTCTTTATAACAGGAGAGGTAATGTTTACCAGTCTAGATGAGAAATAAATAAATATTTATTTTAGATCGGTTATCTTAAGTCAAATTGATGTTAATAAATTTATTAGGCAATTTTATCTCCGAACATTTCTATTGTAATTAAGTCAGAAATTTGTCGGTGGGTGTGTTGAAGGTGGGGGTGTGTCTGGTATGGGTAGACCCAATGCTTCTGGTGACCGAGATTCGTAGCTTTAATAAACCACATGTAAAATTATGCATTTGGTTCGCACCATGTTCATGTTGAACCAGTGGTGTTCAAACGCTCCAATCGGCATTTCCCACGAACTCTACTTCAGGGGGTGGTGCTGCTAGTTGATGGGAGGCTCGATGTGGAGGTGGAGGCGGTTGCAGATCGGATATTTAAAAAAAAAAATGCAATTGCAGGCATTAGCCCAATCATATAAATCAAATGAAAATATAGAACATGTGAAATATGGGCATAATTTCAACTTAATGATTATTTTAATTTAAAATTGAATGTTTTATTATTATTACAAAATCGGTAAATAAGAGTGGAAGAATATAAAAGGTGGAATAAGGAATTAAAATTAAAACAAGGAAAATCAATAAGGGCCAAACACAACCTCTTGGCAGAAAGTAATAAAATAAAAGTTGAATTTGACATATATAAATAATAAGAGCCTAATTTCTCTAGAATATGGGATTCCCAGAATCTTCCCTCTTGGGAAAGGAGAGTATGATATTCTCATTACTTTCTGTTCTTTAATGTAATTCTCAATGTACGGTGAGGGACAATATTAAGTCCATGCGTTTTCTACTTGTGATTATTTCATTGTTTTTACAATAGAAAATGAAAATCTTTATTGGAAATTTTCTAGGTTTGACCCATGAAAGATTCCTTTAAAAAATATATAATAATCTTTTGAATACAATGAAATAATCACTGTACATGTTTTTGTGGTCCGCTGAGTCCAAAAACGTGGTTTTTGCAAAATATTCTGTCTGTGAACAAAATATCTTAAGAACGAAAAGAACTCTTTTTAGCTGTCACTGTACAGTGAGGGACAAATTAAGTCCCACCCATGGGTTTTCTACTTGTGATTATTGTTTTTTTTTTCTCATTCACACTCAAATTCACAGTCTTTTCGGCAACTTAGGCCATTTAAGACTTTTAACGATACTCGTATGTTTAATATATCTATTGGGGGTCCAGGCATTCTTATTTAAGCCATTTGGTATCCAAATACCTTAAATAAAATCATCGGACTGCCTGGGGGGTTTCATTGTTTTTAAAAAAATATATATTTTTTAATGAAAACTTTCATGGTTCAAACCTAGAAAATTTCCAATAAAGATTTTCATTTTCTTTTATAAAAACAATGAAATAATCACAAGTAGAAAACGCATGGGTGGGACTTAATATTGTCCCTCACTGTACGAAGTACTAAGGGAGAGAGCTTATGCAGAGATTCCGGTGTCCATCTGTCCGTAAGCATAAAGTTACGGCTTGAACTAAAGGTCGTAGAAAAATATTAATTACATATACGTATTCAGCATAAAAAACTGGTCCAGGGAAAAATACTTTTTGATCCCTAGCACTTCCGGTTTTTAAAAAAAATGTTCCCTACAGCAATTTTTTTTATTTTTTTTTTTGTTTACATTTTAATTTTTTTGATTTATCAGAATGTAAACAAATGTGGCCATTATTTTCTTAAATATGGAGAAATAACCTCTTTTAACCTCTCCTTTTTTTTGACAGTTATATATTTTGAGGCGCCACGAGTTACGTCATCATCATAAACATCTATCATATCATTTCGGAATATAGTTACAAAATAAATTTTTTAATAAGTTTGAGAACTAGAAGAGAGAAGGTTAAATAGCAAGTGAAATATTTAGAATTTTTTTACTATATAAGATATAATTTTCTTAATTGTTAAAGATTCAACGACACTTAAATAAAATTCTTTAGAAGATATAAATCTGTAAGAATAATGCGTTGAGTACTTTGGATCCTTTTTTTTATCGGACGATCCTATAATCATCCCATAAAAATACATCTGATTTGAATAATTATTGGATCATCCGATAAAAAATACCTCACTTATTCTTTAAGATATATATGATTATTATGCAGGGGCGTATCCAGGTGTCCCCTCCACTTAGTGAAATGGTCAAGTTTACACAGGTGATTTAATGCAAAAAATTATCATATAGGTAGTCAACTGAAGTGGCCAGATTTTGATAATACATTCTTTAATTTTAATAAATTTTCCTACTATCTTCTTCTTCTGTCCTCGCCCCATTCCCGCGATGCGGGGTCGGCGGACCTTACTCTTTTCCCACCAACCCAATCATTCGTTTTTGCGATCGGAAAAAATAGAACAAGCCGGCCCGTCGCTCGGTCTGACGCCTGTTGAAAAGAGGAAGGAAGAGACAGACATACCATTAAGAGAAAAGATATTGGACAATCCCCTCACGTCTACCTGAATTTAGAGCCTTTTGAGGTATGTATACATCAGGTAGACGTGAGGGGGTTGTCCAATATCTTTTCTCTTGATGGTACAAAGAGCTGAAGGACTGCCTGTCCCAGCTCGGGCAGCTCGTGGTCGCCATCCACGTACCCCCTGAGCGAAATTAAGCCTACTATATTATTGATAAATTTGTTTTATACTATTTTATTATTTAGTGCCTTTGTTAAAACTTCCATTATGCTCTCTTATAAAATTATTTTGTGACCTTCCTCTTAATTAAGCAGCTTAACAACGCTTCTTCTCCAGAAGAGAATTAAAGAATATCCATTAATTGGGGGGTTACATATTCAATTCAATGATGAATTCAATTATCCAACATGGTGGGCCTTAGTTAAATGAAATAAAAAAAAAAAAATATGAAAATTTCCACTGGGATGATATAAAAGGTTTGTAAGTGACAGTGCAATGGTCGAATGTATCTATGTGTTTATCAAGGGATAGTGAGGGGGAGGGGGAGGGCCTGGTGGGTGTGGAATCTCTCGATACACGTGTGGGGGTGCGGGGATGGGCAGATAAATTAATTAAACAGCAGGTTCGGTTCGATTTCGATGTCGACACGCGAACGACATGACTGGCGGCAACACGCGTGTCTCCGGCGACATCGAATAAATGCATAACAAACAAGCACAGGCCAAATAAAAAAAAAAAAAAAATAATCAAACAGAAATCTTCTCCAAGGATATTCCAATCATTCCATTAATAAATAGTTAGAACTAGATCTTCAGAAAATAATCATTAAATGATATTTTAGAATTAATTAATTCTTTATTGAAACAATTCAATGTGGAAACTAAAAAATCTGGTGTGATTGGCGCACAGCACACAACTTTCTCTTACCCTTCGGTAAGAGAAAGTCGTACACCGTTCACACCAGATTTTTTGTGTCGAGATATATTTAGTTTCCCATAGCACCTTAGTTCCAAACATTTTAAATGTTGGCTGCTTGAAATAAACCATAGTTATTTTTCAAAATTTTAATCTCATTTTTTGATATTTTATATACAATAGAAAATCCTAAATAAATACAAAATTTCATAAGAATTGGAAAAAACATGTATATCCATCAAAATCTCGACATCGACATTTTTTTCTAATTTTATAAAAAAAAAGGACTGACAAGTGAGATCCAGCTCGGTCAACCCGGAACTATAATATATATTATATTATTAATATATGAACCCTGTTATGCATTAGTGTGTCAAATGCCAAAAAAATTAAAAATTGAGTTAAGCACGGAATATTGTTTCAAATGCTATAATTAATAGTATTTTTTATGAAATATGTCCTAAAAAAATTTATATTTAATGTTACTTGCACAATCGACAAAAAAAATTACATATAATCTAATCAAAACAAAAAACTTTTTTTCTCAAATCTCGGTAGCTGGCGCTTGACACACTAATGCGTAACAGGGTCCATATATTAAGCTTACTATAATATTCATAAATAATTAATTATGAAGTATGAATTGATCCTGGTTTCACAGGATGTTGTATCGGGAGAAATAAAAGAGCATACATTTTTCAGAAAACGCCTTTATAGACCTACTATATACTATATCCTGCACTGAGGATGGCCAGGCGTTAGGCTGTCAGAAATATTTGCACATAAATAGTATAAGGCGTTTCCTGAAAAATGTATGCTATTTTATTTCTCCCAGTACAACATCCTGTGAAACCAGCATCAATTCATACATCATCAATAATTATTTCAATTTTTAATATTTATTTTAATTAATTTTAATTTTTAATAATTTTTATAAATGATGGCTTTATTACTTTATTATAAAATATATTATAATAAGTAGCTAAACTTCACAAAACCTTCCTTATACTTCAGATGGCAAATTAAACTGGAAGTTTAAGGGTTTACTATATCGATGATTTGCTATCTGGCGGATAAGTTTGCTAATTGACTAGAACTAAAGCAATCCACCCTAACGCTTTCAACCCTCCAGTAACCAAATGTGATCTAATAAGATCTTATAAGCTATGTTATGCTGTATTCCTATTTTGTTTGGAATTTAAATTTTTAAGACGATAAAAAGTTGGGGGTCATTAAAGGCATATATTTACCAAAAATAATTTAGTCAAATTGAAAAATATTTAGGTTATTATAAAGTAAATACAATTAACTTCAAATGGCTTGGTTTTGTTTAGAAGCAAACAAAAAATTTTGATAATATAATTTATCTATTGAAATCTGAAATATTAATATTTCCAATTTTTGTCTTTTTTTTATTTCATATTCATAATTGAAGTAAATAAATGGCGGGGCTATTGATCCATTAAATTGAATTTTCCATATACGATTGGGTTATTATTTATTTTTTTTTTTAAATCAAAGATGATATCAAAAGAGAATTTTTTCTTTACGTTTATCTATTCATCAGATTTAGATATTAACTTTATTTATTATATTATTATATAAATATAATGGCTAGATGCTTGTCAACAAATTGATTTTAATCTTGCATGTATCATCATCTTGAATGCCCTATCGGCTATTTTTATTAATTCCAATAACGGGTTTTTGAAAATCATCGTCAGTCGTGTTTTCGAGGTCAGTTCATCAAACTGGTCATCGTAAAAAAAAAAAAAACAACAGCAACAAAAAAAATCAATCGATTTTTAATAAAATAATTTTGATAATTTAAATAAAAAGAAAGCAAGTGAAATTTTTTTTTTTTGAAAATGAATTAGTGACTTGATATGACCTTCAAGTAAATTTATGAAATCTGATCTATGCAATAAGAATAAATAACCAAATTTAAAAAAAAGCTTTACTCTTTTTTTAAATTTATTTTTAACATGAGAGAAAGCAAGATGAGATTCACATATCATTTTAAATATTCAAATAAAAAATGAAGTTAGATAATATGCAGATGAAGATTAATTAAGGGTGTTTAAATAAAACGAAACAGAAGTCGAAAAGTAAGAGACTGGACGGAGCTAATGGCTAATTTATTCTATTTTCGCTACCCCACCTCTTTCCCACAAGTGTATTCGAGTAGCCGAAGAATGTATTGCATCTCTTTTATTGTGCTAACACTGAATAACACAAGGCCACAATAGCACAAGAAGAAAAGCTATTATTTAATAGGATGATTCAAAATTCCATGATCAAATGTAAAAGTAAAATTTAAAAAAAATGCGATATTTATTTATTATAAGATGATTCTGGCTTACTGATACTACCTACTCAGAAATAAGTGATTAACTATGTACTTAATGAAGGATATAGAGTGTGCAGAGGCAGCCAAGAAATAATGCTCTGTATGCGGATACGTTTCGGTGCATTTATTGTGTACCATCTTCAGTCCATTAATTAGTTTATAATTTGCTCAGAGTTCGTCAAGTGATATGGGATGTATATCAATAAAAAATATATCATTCATTGATATATTTAACTCATAACGATCATTATTTTTTTCATAATAGCCTAAATTCCAATTATATACCATCTATTTCAATAGTATTGAGACTAAAGCTCGGTAGTTAGACAAGCTCAATAAACTTTTTTCCTTTTTTTTATTAATTAATGGACTGAAGATGGTACATAATAAATGCACCGAAACATATCCAGATAATTAGTAAAAAATATTCAGAGTATTCTTTTTTTCTTAGCTGTCTCTGCCTCTAAACATCCTTCATTAAATACCACAGCCACAACTTTTACATCAAATACTGTATGTACTGAAATTTATTATTGTAAATAAAGGAATTCAAATGAAAACAGTCTTTAATTTCAATTTCCCTAAATGAAAAAATTTTTACAACTGAATAGGCCTATGCGTTGTTTGAAAAAAATGCCATCTCTTTTCAAACAAAGCTCTACCTAGTTAATATAAAATTAATTTAGTATTTAAATAATATATAATATTGATAAAAAGAGAGCACATTAAAATACGAATATATTAATAGTTTTTGAAGCGCCTGTCATTTAGAAAAATCTACCGTAAGTGCTCGTCTGCTAAGCTGGTTGCCTATGACCAAGTAATAGCTAAGTTTACTATTTCAATTTTTTATTCTACACTTTCTCCCTAATCTTGGTTTATTTTATTATTATTTTTATTTTAGTTTATAGGCCTATTTAAGTAAAAAAATGTCTACTCTTCATTTTATGAAAAATTAATATATTTATAATAAAAAAAAAAATTCTAGAGAGCCTCGCAATTTTTAAAAATTTTTAGTTGTTGAGTAGCTTTTGACATCTTCAGTGAGAGAAAAAGTATTGGAGAGAATTAAAGAGGGAGAGAGGGAGAGAGGGAGAGGACAAGTCGCCTTTTACGGACATAGAGACGGAGATTCCGGACTCGTGTGAAATACTTTCGACTGGGGGAGTAGGAGTGAGAAGGGAGAAGGGGGGGGGGAGCTTGTTGCCATAATTCTTGACTATACTCGATTAAGTTATTAGCATGAATTACTATTCGGAACGAAAAAAATTTTTAATATTAATTCTTTGAAAATTTACATAAAAAAAATAATTTTGTGATTTATATTTGGATAATAAATTATTGAAATAAGAATTCCATATATAATTTTTTTTTTTTTAATGGAAAAATTTTCTTTTCTATAAACTGAATTACATTGGCCATCTCTGATTTGGACACTTGACAAGCAATAGTACAATGGTGAAAGAATTGTGAGGCTGAAACGTCAGCTATGAAAATAAATAAATAATATATAAAGAAAAAATATAGCTGCATTTTTACATTTTGGCGCTATCCTCTATAATCTCATTCTTAAAGTCAATTTATTTAAGAGGGCAATTATGATTAAATATTAAATTAATCAAGCATTGAGGCAGGTTACATATTTAATCGCTCTCTTTAGATCTCTCCTAATTAATTCTACTTCTAAATTCAATCAGATCATTTTAACTAAGTTGCAATCAAAGGAGAAATATCTCAAGCTATTGATATCAGAATCGATCCTGCTCTATTTTCAGTTACACGGGGAGTTTGAATATACCAATAGATGAGAGAGATATCATCTCTAGTGCCTTAAGAAATTCTTATTTCCAAATTAATTATTAATTTTTCTTGATTTTATCAAATGTTGTGAAAAGTTTGGCTCTCTTGCATCAACTACACAAAATCTTAATTAAGTATTAAGAGGCTTATTTAACAAAAAGAAATTTAAAGTTTTTTTTTCTATGATATAACAATTAGTTAAAATCTCCTAATAAAAGTCTTACGTTTTTATTATGTATGTGACATTTTGACATGATAATATCTTTCCATATACACCCACATTAAAAAGTCATAAAAATTTCATATTTGGATGTAAAATTTATAGAAAATTTCAAATAATTATGTAATTTTATTTTGAATGAAATCAATAAAGCAATTTCTATTCGAAATGTCATTTCACATCATTTGATGAATTTCTAGAAATTTTTTTTTTACGTATAGGAATAATTGTAATTGTTTTTAAGATATAGATCTTATTAAAAAATTTATTCATATCATTGAATATTTGTTACTTTGTTAAATACACGGGAACAAGAGACACTGATATTAATCTTAAATTAAAAAAAAAAAAACTTAAGTGCATATTATGATAACGAGAACTTGAAGATAAATCTCATCAATTAATTTAAATAAAATTATAATGATGACTAAAATAGAAGTGCATCCAATGCCTTTGCACTTTTAAACATTAACTTTTGTAATATTTATCGGAAAATTTGTTAAGGAGGAACGGGAGCGAAGTGGTTACGTAAGTTTTTCCCGATAAGATGGCGTAGTGTGTCATAAAAAGTATGCCCAAAAATCAAGTAATTCAAAAATTTGCCAAGAGATGTCAGAATGGTAGCTAATAATATTTAATGCATTTGGTTGATTTTCATTGAACTTTTAACAATAAATACTTTATAAATGTTATTATATATTATGTATCTTTTATAAAAGCATAAAAATATATAAATATAGGCCAGATATAGGCTAATACTATATCGTCTTTTAGACTAGCCTGCCATCTATTGCAAGAATGCTGAACTAATTTGATTAAATCATCTAAGCTTATTTTAAAAACTTTTTAATTAATATGTGATTAATAATAACAATAAATTCATTTTTAAATTAAAAAAAAAAATTAAAGATTATTGGGACAGATTGTTTTTTTTGTATTTGCTTGATAACCAAAAAATTAATTACGATAATTTTTTAATAAGTAAAAAAATTATAGCTCGATGTTCCAATAATCTCTTATGAATTTAATTCATTTAAAAAAAAACCGCATTGAAAAATTCCTTATAATAGTCTAGTTTTTTTTAAAGTACGTTTAGACGTCGCTCCTGAACCCCCTTAATAGATAGTAAGTATTCCGATTTCATAAAATATATCGTCCTTTAGCGTGGAGAAAAACGTCTAGCCAACCTACCTACTATTTAATCACCTACTGATATATTTAAGCCATTCGAGTGGTTCTTGAGTAGATTTGTTATGAAACAAATCTGTTTACATGTTTAGGTCCAAATATTCATTCACTATATCAAACTAATAGAATCTAAAGACAAACTGAATAGGTTGTTGACAATTTTGATTTATTCTTTCTTGACCAAGCCCTGTAACCAATAATATATTCGACCTTATTCTAGCTTTGATTTAAAATGAACTGAATTATGGCTGCCATTCAACAAATTGACTTGGAAATTAATGGAAGTAATCAGTTAAAATAATTTTTTTTTAATTTTAAAAAATAGATTTTAAATTAGTAACATATGGAGACGGAACTTTTAACTTAAGATTATAATTCGACTTATAAATGGATTCTTTTGTAAAAAAGATCATCAATTAAATAAAATGTTTCGAGAGTCAAGAACGTTTAAAAAATTTCATGTGTTATTAATATCTCATTAAGAATCATAAAGGTGCGATCACACCGGGACCTGACTTGTGTTTACTGACTGGAGTTCTAACCGAATCCGAATTGAGGGGGGTCACACACTCAAAACTTGACTGGAGTGACGTAATCTTACTTCTCTGATATTTGGTATATAAGTATGTCGAAGGATAAACAATGCTTTTACTTGAATGATACTATTTTCCTTCCCAGCAATTTATTTCTAAATAAACTTAATAAAACTAATTATCGTTATATCAAGAAATATTTTTACTAAATTTTAAGTAAAAATATTTCTTAATTGACTATTTAAAAAATAATATCTTATTAATTTAAAAAAATTTGTAATCGATTTGTTTTGACTTAACATATTTTCCTGCAATTTTTAATAAAAAATAGAAGTTATCTCCTAATGATTATTTATTTGTATTATTATTACTTAAATAAAGCCCTATATTGCCAAAAATGTCTTTATTAAGGAACCGATCAAACAGCTGATTGAAAAAGTCGGCCATGTTGGCTTCCCAGCCAGCCGGAGTCAGGTCCCGATCCAACAAAATTGGTTAGCCACCAGAGTCCGTATCGTGACGAGCTCCGCTCAACTCCGTTTCGGCAGCGTGTGCACCTCCATGAAACATTGGTTGGGTCCGCCACCGACTCAACTCAAGTCAAGTCAGTCGTGGATCGCACCTTAAATATAGTTTAAAAGAAGAAAAAAAAAACTTGCTTGTCTTCTAAAAATATTCTTAAAATTTTTGCAGAGATAGAATTTTTTTTTTAAAGAAATAATTAATGAATTTAAATAATACTGCAGTGGGGTATCAAATAATATAGCAGTGTAAATCAGGGCGGTGCCATGGATTACCCGAAGGGGAGCCGCTAAGTAACAATAATACCTTGTTTCTCTTTTTTTTTCACTCTTTTACTGTTAACATTAGTAAATGCATGCATTGACTAGTAAGTGTATGCATATACGAAATTTAAAATTATACTTCTTTAATCAATCTGAATTTGAAAAAAAAATAAGGGAGCCGTGAGATATTGACTTGGGTTCCAAGGGGGCCGCGATTTCAAAAAGTTTGTATAATGTAAATGGTAGAAAATGTATTAAATTGTAAGAATTATTTTAAAATTATAAATCAAATGTTTACCGATATCAATTACCTTTAAAGTGCTATACTAATTAATTAGCTTAATTAACTTTAATTAAATTGTTGCTATGTCTGGAGCCGATGAAAAATTTTGATTGATTATATTTTGATGATTTATAATAATATAAATTAATTACTCTCGGAGAAATTGGGATCCTGTCTGTCTATGATTGAATCAAGATAATATAGGGCGGGGAATCCTGACGGGGAAAGGATGCTGCAGCCTTCAAGTTACGAGTTCAAAAGAGAATTGAAGGTAGAGAGATAAAATTAATTCCTGAAGGAGCGAGCTGAGATGATTCTTTAGATAAAATTTTTATACGAAATAGCTATTCATTTGACTATAATATTAGAGTATCTTTTTAATATATAACTTTATTTTACTTAATTAGGTTAGGAACCAAGGGTCGTTTTATTATTTATTTAAATTTATTATGATAACATTCATAAATTCGTTTTTTTTTTCATGCTGGAAGATAGGCAACCAAATTACCTATCCGTAATTTCTCGTTTGATTTAATGCTCTAGACTGAATTATGCAGGGATTTTTAATTACCCCCACCCCCTTTGAGATTTGAAAAAATATGTAAAATTTAATTTTTAATAAAAATTTTAAAAATTTGATTTATACCAGTATATACTGTACAGTATTTATATATTTTTAATAAATATTTAATACAAAAATGTGGTCTATAATTAAAAATTCTCCTAATAATAATATTTCAAACCACAAAAGCTTTAATAAACACATTTATAATGAAAATAACACTAGTCGACAAGGTTTTTACTTTCTCGTATTTGTTTATATTTACCCTTTTTTAATGACACCTGTATGATTTTGTTTTTGATTTTTTATCAAAATTAACGAATATTTTCTATTTCTTCTTTGATTATTTCAAAAAACTATTCAGTTTTCGTAAAAATGTCAAAGAATAAAAACTTTTTAAAATAGAGTATTTTATTATAATATAACAAAAAAATTGAAAATTTCAAAATTTTTGAAAAAACTTTTTAAGTAAAGTACTACTTCCAAGTGACTTATTTACTCCAAAAGTTGATAGAAATCTACAATTTTATGTAAGGAGCATATACCAAATTTCATCGATCTAACTGCTTTGGTTTTTAAGCAATCGTGTTTACACACACACCCAGACGTAATTCCAAAAGAATATACGAGAAAGTCTCGGGAAGTTATTCCCCCATATTTTTCACAAGATATCTGATTAGTGAACCTAGTGCATTTTTCACCCTGAATTCAGATATGTAGTTAGAATTTTTCCATCAGGCACAGTTTTAGAGATATATAGCAAAATAGATTTTAGTCGAAAATGGGCTCTAAAACGGCTTTTATTTAGAATGTTCAAACTATTTTTAACGCCGCACCCCGTCAAAATTATGCAGATAGTTAGAATACATATAAATTTTAAGTTTCATTCCAATCGGAGGTCATGACGTGCCGCAAACGGCTTAAAGTTTAAAAAATCGAAATTTTCAAGATTTTTTGCTTTGGTCACCCTAATAAAATTTTAGATACCCCTGAATGCAAAAAAACATATATGTACGATATTCTATAGTTCTTTGGCTTTCTAAAAATCATTCATTCATAAAAATCTGCTAATTATTAACGAAATTATTAACAAAAACGTCAGCAAAGAAAAAACACAAGTACACTCACTGGTCGAAAAAATGGACTTCAATTGAATTAAAAAGCGAACCCTATCTACGAGAAGCTAATGTATCTTCTCTGAGCATCGAGTCACGGGCACTAACTTTATTATATATTATTTAAAAAAAATATTTTTTGAATCTCATATCTTTCTTTATACTTCTAAAAGAACAAGAGGTCCATTTTGTTCGTCCAGTGAGTGTACTTGTGTTTTTCTTTGCTGACGTTTTTGTTAATAATTTCGTTAATAATTAGCAGATTTTTATGAATGAATGATTTTTAGAAAGCCAAAGAACTATAGAATATCGTACATATATGTTTTTTGCATTCAGGGTATCTAAAATTTTATTAGGGGTGACCAAAGCAAAAAAATCTTGAAAATTTCGATTTTTCTAAACTTTAAGCCGTTTGCGGCACGTCTAAATGACCTCCGATTGGAATGAAACTTAAAATTTATATGTATTCTAACTATCTGCATAATTTGACGGGGTGCGGCGTTAAAACTATTTGAACATTCTAAATAAAGCCGTTTTAGAGCCCATTTTCGACTAAAATCTATTTTGCTATATATCTCTAAAACTGTGCCTGATGGAAAATTCTAACTACATATCTGAATTCAGGATGAAAAAATACTTCTAGAATTTCATATCTTCATTCTTGTGAAAGAAAAAGTTCATTTTTGTCGACTAGTGTAATTTTTAAAGAGGAAAATCAAGAAAATTTTAAATTTCAAAAATTAAACAATATCTAAAATTTATAAATTTATATAATTAATAGTAAGCTTATACAGTATATTTGTTATAGATCAACTTTTTGTATTTAGCCATTAAATTTCAACTAGATTCACGATAAAAACAAATAACTATTTAAAAAAAAAAAAAACTAATAGAAAAATTTTTAATTGATTCAATAAAATCGAAAAAAATTATCATCTGAATATTTAAGTTAATGATTTAATAAATTTTTTTTTTTTCCAAAGTAAATAAAGTGTGAGAAATTTTAGTTTAAGCTTGAAATTAATTTAATTTATTAAATTAAATAAGCCCCTCTGGGAGTGTGTAAATGTTTTATTGGCCATTTGTCCATCAAAGTCAGATTTAAACCATCTCTTTTAGATAACTAGCAGATAAACGACTTTGAAATTTTTTTTATTAAAACTTTAAGTAAAAGTTTTAAAAATTAAAAATAGTCCAAATTAGTGTTAAGAAAAAAATTTTAATTTTATGGAAGTTCAAATGTGGCAAGTGCTAATTAATTGCCTATCAGTAAGGGGATTTAAGTCTTTTATCATTTTTTATTGGTAGTATAGATAATTAAAGGCCTTCTCTATAAAGTACCGTACTATGCTTATTGTGAGCGCCATTATGATGTTGATAATTGATAATTCAGAAAGATGATTATGCGATTTGTTAATTTAAAATCAATGTTTATCACCTCTCCTTCGAAGTAATTTTCATTTTTAACCTAAGTCAAATTTAATGCCTTTAATTTAATGCATAATGCATCAAAAATAATAGTGTATGGCCATATTTATTTAGATTTATCACAGGGAATCATGCCATCTGACTTAAAGAATTTCGACCATGAGTTATCCGAGTTAAGGCTGACATTTCTTCTGCTTATTATCATCTTTTTAATCATCTTCCTCATTTATCAAGAATCAAGCCGAGTAAGACATACTAGTTCTAATATAAAATTTTTTTTCAATTTTATTAAAATCTAAAGTACGCCCTTTCTCTCACTAAAAAGTCAATTAAAAAGTATTTAATTTTTTAGTAAACTTTTCGGTCTCAAAATATACCTTTTATCAGAACAATTAAATTTCAAAAACACGAGTATTTATTTAAAAAATTACAACGAAATATACACCTATGAAATAGAGAATCCACTAACCAAACATATAGGCCTAAATACTATTATAATTATTTTTTTGTAAATAAAAAAATATCTGTAGTAGATTTAAATATTTTTTAATTAATTTTGTTCTTACACCATTCCTGATCTTTAATTAACCAAAGGTAAGTTAATATGTGAGATATTAATTCTATTCAATCAATTCAGACAAGTCACTCCGGTGAATAATACATTTTTTAAATCATTAACAAAAAAAATAATTAGTAAAGAATATTGGATTTCTAGTTCCCCCTCTACCAATAATTATAGAAAGAAATATTTTATATTAATATAGAAAGAAATATTTTATAATAATATAGAAATAAATATTTTTTACATTTTCAAAAATTAACCGGTAAAACCTCTATTATTTTATTCACTAGCCGCGTCGCCCGCCTTCGGCGGGCTTTGCGCCAGCCGGGGGCTTCGCCCCCCTGGACCCCCTCCAGCTGGCTCGGCCCGCCTGCGGCGGACCCTCGCCTTTTCTTAATAATGAGAACCCGTGGAGCCCGCTTTTGCATCTAGACAGGGGGCTTCGCGGTGTAGCTGCTCAAAGAGATATGTATTGCGGAAAAGTGGCAATTTTTAGAAAATTTTATGTCTAAAAAATTAGGTTTTTTGAGAAAAAATTTATTCTAAAGTTAATTAATCGAAATTTTTTTATTTAATCTATCAGAGTTTTTCTTTTTGCACAAATTGACATCACATTTAGTCTGATCTGATTAGCCGTTTGGAATCTACAGTGGTTTAAACTTTCAAATTAGAATTTACCGCAGCGCGATAAAATGATATGATAGGAAAAAATAAATGGTTAAATCTTCAGCTGAAGAATCAATCTTTCTAACCGTATATTCAACATAATTATAACTCTTAAGACAGAGGAGTTATTCAAGCCGCTAACTTTTTTGTGCATGCTTCCCTACCCTGCCACTATACATAAATGCGTTGTAAGACGTGGGTCACGTCAAAAATTAGTTTTCATTTTATTTCAAATTAGAAATCCATAATAATTTTTTACTTCGATCAATTTCTATCCGAGTATTTGTCACTACGTTGCAATCCTTAATGCGCCACTAAAAAAAGAAAATATATAAAATCACATAAAAACCAATATATAAAAATTTTGACGTACCATAAAAAATTTTATGTGCCTATACCATATATTGATAGGATTGGAAACAAGATCCGTCCGGGGTTATGCTGATGAGATTCCGGAGGTTCGTTCCGAAAAAATAGTTTCAAATTTCGTTATTTTAAGAATTCATTTTTTCTAATAAAATAGATAAAAACTTGACGCCTTCTAATTAATTCGATTTTTTTTTTGTATCATAAATAACAATTAAAAAAATTAATTAAAGAAATCAAGCAGATAAGAATGCATTCCACGACACGAACCAAGTGCACTCATATTAAGTCATTAAAAACTTTATACTTAAAAGCGATAATTATTTAAGTATTGAGAAAAAATGATATTATCACGTTATAGAGTTTCTAGTTTTATGATTCATTATAAGAATATATTACTTAAAAAGGATTTTACTTAGGGACTAATTAATTTTAGTACATTTTCCCGTTAGATAGCGTGAGGATAATGGAGACAATCCATTAAAGTATGATCCAAGACATTATAAAATCCTCAGTCAAGTGTTAAGAGCGACTTAATAAAAGAGGTTATTTATTAAAAATTCGTCTCGTCAATAGTAAATGGGGATTGGCTTAATTTTGTGTAATTTTTTTTTCTACTCTCCCGCAATTTGAATAAGTGATGTGATGGATGAATTGGCTATTTTTAAAATGATAGAACAAATTTATTTTGGTTTGGCCGATTTACATACACATTTATAAATCTATTTTTGTCTTTTTGAAATTACCATTAAATAATTTGTTGTTGTTGTGTTTCAAATGGCTTTGTATTGAAAATAAATTTTTAAGTGATTAGAAAAAAAAGTTCAAATGCTGGGATTAAAAAAACTTCAGTATTAGTAAGCAAGAAATTACATTTTATAAATCATTAGGCGGTATAGAAAATTATTAAGAATAGACTTAGCAGCCATAATTATTTAATTTTATTAAGTGTCTCATTAAGTGATCTTCTTCACTTAGTAATTAACTGTCCTGAAGAAGGTCGCGATTGGCGATCAAAACTATCAAATTTAATTTCCCTTCCTTTTGGTCGAATGACAATTCATTTTAGTTTGTTTGCTGGAAGTTAGGCAACCGAAATGACAAATCATTAGAAATGAATTTTGTCTCTAATGGGAGCAGCTTCAATCCTTGGCATTTGAACTGGTCATGCATCAATTAAACATGAATAAATTCATTAAAAGGGAAAAGTATGGTAGAATTTTTAAAATTCTTCGTTATCTCTATAAAAAAAATGTAATTAAAAAAAAAAATTCTACGACAGCTAAGAAAGAACTGCTCTATGTCAGTCCCAAACTTACATTCATTCAATATGATAAATTTTTTTTTTCTTTTAATTTATTTAATGTCTTTTTCGGCATCTAAGGCTATTTAGACAGTCATCTTGGTAGTCAATTCAAA
>JAKCPI010018783.1:0-31314 GCA_023213315.1 Euborellia annulipes | reverse complement strand
ACATGAATTCAATATTTTCTCTCTATATATATTAACCTATATATAGAGGTAAGAGAAAGTAAAAAATTTAACAATTTTCAAAAAAATAAATAAACAAGACCTGTATTCCTAATTTCACCTTTTAGTTAAGCCTTATACCGAACTTTAAGACCTAACTAGTTAACTACAACCTAGACTCTTATTTAATCATATGATTAGCTTACAGTAACAAGATGAGAAAAGACTCGAATATCATAGTCAACTCGTAGAGCTACTGTAGTTAAAATTGTTTTATAATTTGTATTTTTGTTTGATTGGACCTGACCACTGAGGATTGGCGGTTTTAAGAGTAAATAAATTAGTTTATTTAATTATTAGCTATTTACTGGAGAATTAGAGAATTCAGAGTTTTTTTGCTTTTATTTTACTTTTTCTCTTACAAACCAGATCGGCTTAAAATCGATCTCATTCACATGAAGCTGTGGGTCATCAAAAGCTCACATTAAATCTTTATATTAAATTTTTTTATTATTACATAGCTAATCACATTTAAGCAGCGCCATTTCTCAAATCAATTTAGTTGTAATTTACTCTTTTGTTTGGTATTCATTTCCTCTATTAAGAAGCCTATTCTTTTTTTAAGTTTTGAGTGAACATATAGCTTACACGGGATGCAGAATAAAATAATTTACAAGTTGTATTACGGGTAAGAAATCGAAGAAGTCGCTTCTCTAGATAACCCAATTCATTTCTTTAAATTTCTCTTTTTTTTTTCTTTTTCCTTTCTCCACTCATTCACCTTAGACTGTAGGAAAACCGAAACGAAAATAATTTTTCTGTATCTTACAGAAAGTCTTCTTTGAACATGTAAAATTTCGTTTCAACCGAGGCGATTTAGGGTAGGTTACTTCAGTTCTAATTTACTAGTTATCCCTCGAATAAGCTAGTTAACTATGACTTTCAAGTCTTTTCAGTTAAGCTAATCATATGATTAAATAAGAGCCCAAATCGTAGTTAGTTAGCTAAGACCAAAAGGGGTGAAATTAGAAACACAAGCCTGTTTTATTTTTTTATAAAGAAATTTTTAAATTGAAAAATTGATTAGCTTTAATTAATTATATATTTATTTTAATTAATTTTTATAATTTTTATAAATGATGCCTTTATTAAGTTGGTAAAAAAACTTTCCTTGTACCTCAGATATACCTAATTATTTGTTAAGCAACTCTTTTTTTTAACTCGAAGTTTAAGCGTATTCTTGTTTACTATTTCGTTGATTTGCTATATGTGATAAGTTTGGTAGTTGACTACAAGTGAAGCAACCGGCCCTTAGAATAGAATTCTCTATTACTTGGTAACAAAGGAAAATATTTTATAGAAGGCGATATTCAGTAACTCCCTTCCTTGGATACTGAGGTAAACTTTGATATGGCACCTCCCCTCCCCCACCCGTCTCTTGTAACAGATCTAATTTCCGAAATAGATATCTATCCCTAAATTTAAATCTATTTAATAAATTTTATTGCTCAGTTAGATGTTCAGTCTGTTTAGTGAAATGGCACAGTGTCGAAAATAAATAGATAGTTTTAAATCACTACATTTAACAATAAATTTAACGATTTTTACTTTCTCTTACCTATATCTACAGTATATGTTAATATACATATATATAGAGAGAAAGTATTGGTTTAATGTAAAAAACTCGATGTCGAGATTTTGATGGATCTTCACGTTTTGAGGTCCCCTGAATCCAAAAAAGTGGTTTTCGCGACATGGTCTGTCTGTGGATGGGTGGGTGTGTGGGCGTGTGTTCAATTTTAAGCATGAAGGAATTGAGCTATGAGGCTGAAATTTTATATATAAGTTGAAGTGTTTTATAAATTTTATATATAAGTGTAAGTGTTTAACTCCCCGGGAGCGTGAAAATATGCTTTTAATCAAAATCGGCCAAAGAGTACTAGTACTTTACTGATGTACTTTTTCAGTTTTTTTCGATTTTCTCAAAATTTGCTCCAACGATTTTTTTTTAATTCAAAAATCAATTATTTTTTAGATGCTCTGTCAAATGGATATTCTCATTTTGCCATTGAAATCTTCTGAAGACCACTTTACTTTTGTACTCCATAGAAAAGATAGGAGAAATGGTTGCCATGGTAACAAAATATAAATATTTTCCCATACTTATAAATTTTACATCTGAATTCAAATGTTCCGTACTGTCGGGAACTAAATATATGTCGACACAAAAAATCTGGTGTGACAGAACACAACTTTCGATTTCCGAAGGTAAGAGAAAGTTGTGTGCTGTGCGACAGTCCCATCAGATTTTTTCTTTCAATCTTATTGAATTAAGAGAATTTGCATTCAAGCATCAAGTATAGCAACAGGTGACCAGAAGAGAGCGTGGAGGGGGTGAGAGACTCTTGCCTCCACTCAAGCTCTGATCATATTTAAAGATACATATATTCTTCCAACACTTGTTCAGCCTTCAATTTAATTTTTGTTTGTTTTTTTTAGTTAGCAACTTTACTTTTCCTCTATGAAAAAGTTGTAGAAAAAAAAATCAATCTTTTTTTTTTTTGTGAAAGATTTTTTTCATTCTAATACTTATTTTGTTGTTCGATATTAATTAAAAAATTCGACCTACCCGAAGCATTTAGAAAAGTCATTAATAATTATTCTTAATAAATGAAAAATATTTTGATATTTATTTAATCTTCTATATTAAATTTTTATATTTACTCTCCAACTTAAGAGATAAGTTCAATTTTAGCAAGTTAGAAATTATTTAACTTTCAAAAAAAATGTAAAGGAAGGAAGAATATATTAAAAAAAGAATTCTTAACGCCTAAAGCCTTTTGAGATTTATTTATAACGAGAGATAATGATGATAGTAGCTACTATCTTCTTCACTTCAAAGAAATTAATTAAAATTATTTTATATATTAAATTTTATATAAAGACATAAAACCTCCGTTGATGAAAAGTTTTATGAATTATTTAAACCCTCCTCGTTTATTTTTCCATGTCTGATATGAGCCAGATATCGACATCTCGTAAAATTCATTATCTCTAAATTGAAATTTATAGCTTTCTAATTAAAAAAGACGGGATAAATTTTTCAATGATGCGGAAAGAGACAAGAATGAAAATGATTTTGCTAGAATAAGCAAATATCTCATAGCTTAAGGGCACTTGCTCTCCCAAAGCTTTAGAGTTGTTTTTTCTCTAACAGAGTCGGCTGATATGGTGGTACGGATTGAGGATTATTCTGTGAAATTGAATAATAGGACGTGGCTGTAGCTGATATGTTTAATGGAAAGAGGATGCAGCCAAACAATAGAGCCTCCATTCAGTAACGAACACTCTTTATTAGGAACGTTTCGGCTGGGATCAACCCTGCCATCTTCAGCCTTCAAAGCTAGAAAATTATAATACATTCATTTATCAAAATTTTTCTCATATTAACATGAATATTATAATAATAAATAAACTTACAGTATATTTATATTTTTCATATATAAATAGAGTTGTCATGGTTTAACAATACAAGATTGATTGCATTATAGGTCGAATGAATGTAATATTTTCTTAATACCAACAAGTGATAACATGAAGGTTGAGCTTATAATAATATAAAATTTAAACATCTGATTTATTTAAATAAAATTTTTTTCCTTAAATTGATTTTAAAAAGAATATTCAAAAATAGCAAAATACGATATTTCTAAGATGTTACAATTTTTTATTTATGGATAATTTTTTTATATAATACAATTCAAATCTCATTGCTCAAATTAGGTGAATGTTTATTAAAAAAAATAAACATTCACCTAATTTGAGCAATGAGATTTGAATTGTATTATATAAAAAAATTATCCATAAATAAAAAATTGTAACATCTTAGAAATATCGTATTTTGCTATTTTTGAATATTCTTTTTAAAATCAATTTAAGGAAAAAAATTTTATTTAAATAAATCAGATGTTTAAATTTTAAATTATTATAAGCTCAACCTTCATGTTATCACTTGTTGGTATTAAGAAAATATTACATTCATTCGACCTATAATGCAATCAATCTTGTATTGTTAAACCATGACAACTCTATTTATATATGAAAAATATAAATATACTGTAAGTTTATTTATTATTATAATATTCATGTTAATATGGGAAAAAATTTTGATAAATGAATGTATTATAATTTTCTAGCTTTGAAGGTTGAAGATGGCAGGGTTGATCCCAGCCGAAACGTTCCTAATAAAGAGTGTTCGTTACTGAATGGAGGCTCTATTGTTTGGCTGCATCCTCTTTCCATTAAACTTATTCTGTGAAATTCTTTCGAAAGATTCAGATTTGTTCGTAGTCCGAAATGCTCGATAACCGAGTATTCTGCATTAGAAAAGAGATAAGAGAAAAAAAGATGGAACAGAGATAAGAAAGAAGTCGGCTAGTTGCACGACCTGACGTTTGTTTGAGGAGAGGATGGGAGAATGGCATACCAGAAGATATGTCACCATTAGCTCGGAACCATCACTTAATAAGTGTGAGTTTTTGAACAAATTTACCTTTCATCCACTGTATAGAAATTGGAAATGGTCAACTGTTTCCAAAAATATGAAATAGAGTGTATTACGAAAAATATAGGCCTATATTTATTTTTTGAAAGCAAAAACGAGCTTAGAGTCAGTCCTCTCTAATCTTGTAATGTAAAAAAAATATTATATCTATATATTATATGTACAGTATATATATAAAAATGAAATGGGAAAAATGTATGTACGTATGTAAATATGTATGTATATGTTCTATAGAAATCCACAATTTTCAATGAATCTATTTGAAATTAAGTACAGATATAGTATATGGACAAGGGAGTAACGTAGTAATAATTTGAATCTCTTAAATATTTTGGAAAATTAATTATAATCAAATTTCTTCAATATGGGAACACAAAAACCACAAGTTGGCTTGGAATTTAGAGAGCGTCATTTGTACTCTGTGACCAGCTTCCTGGTTGTACGACTGAGAGATGAGCTACGCAGCAGTTGAAAAAAAAGAATAGAGCACGCTTAGGACTGATCCTTTAAACAGTCATAAATAGACCCTTTTGTGCTGTAGCCAGTCGGTAGCCTCACTTGAACTCAAGATCCTTCCATAACATCTTAACACTTGCAGTGCAACATGAAATATCCCAAATTGGCAATAGACTTGCCCGCCGGAGGCGAGCAAGGGAGTCCAGGTGGCGCCGAAAGCGGTCTTTGCGACTAGTAAAATATAAAAGAGATATCCGAAGTTCTGATAATAATATTTAACAATCTAATTCGAAGAGAAGTTGCTGTTGATGTTATGGAATGGAAAAGAATAAGTACAGGTGCAGCAAATGAAGAGAGCCTTTGGATGCCAAATGCCGAAAAGGAGACGTTTCGGACAAAATTTATTCGTCCATCTTCAGTCCTCGTTGGCTTATAAATTAATTAGGCACAAAGTTGTCATTGTTAGTTTTGGCACGAATTTGTGCGCATGTATATTTTTTTATAAAAACAGGCGAGTGTCAATGTTTATCTTATAGACACTCACGAAACATTGACACTCGCCTGTTTTTATAAAAAAATATACATGCGCACAAATTCGTGCCAAAACAACAATGACAACTTTGTGCCTAATTAATTTATAAGCCAACGAGGACTGAAGATGGACGAATAAATTTTGTCCGAAACGTCTCCTTTTCGGCATTTGGCATCCAAAGGCTCTCTTCATTTGCTGCACCTGTACTTATTCTTTTCCATTCCATATTTAACAATCTATCAACGTTCTAATTCAGAATGGAAATTGAATGCGGGTAAATAACAAAAAGTTATCTTTTTCCGATTAATACAATTAATATCAATAGCAATGGTAAACGATTCCGTATAGAAAATGAGTTACTTTTACAGCTAGATTTTTTTGTTAATAAAATAGAGCATTATTTAAATCCAATAAAGTATCATCCGAAGTGCTTTAGAGAGTAACTTTTCTCATTTGATAAGATATTAGCATATCGAACTTTAGATTGTTGATTGTCAAAAGGCGGGGAGATGAGACGCCTAAATGTGTCATTGGGGCTTAATCGACGAAGGGTATTAGCAAAATGAGTCTTCACAGCCCCCAAGGCGAGGAAAGAAGAAAATGACAGACGGTTAATCGATGCAAGTTCAAGAATATCAAATAGGCGTGGAACATTTTGATTTTCAGGTTGAGAGCTGATGATAAATGAACGAGTAAATTAATGAAAAAAAATGATGAGAAATTCATGTAGCTATGAAAACTCACCAAAAAACTAGTTTATTTATTTTTTAATTTAAAAACTAATTTAAATGTAACCAAGCGAAAGAAACTAACCTTTTTTGTATTTTGATCAAAATTTTCCTAGATACTAAAAAAAGTGATTTGTTAATTGAACAAAATTGGCCATTATCACCCATCAGCAGGGCCGTCGAGAGTCTTGCTGGGCCCCGAGGCTGTTTATTAATACGGGTCTTTCTCTATACCATACATTATTATTATTAGGCCTCTATTTTTTTCAAATATGAATTCTAATATTTTTCAATATAAACATGTTTTAAACTCATTAATTAGAGATTTAAAGTTGTTCGTTAATGGCGCCTTATTACCTAAATAAAATAAAAAGATTCAATTATGATCTCTTGTTCTTTGCAAGAAAATGTATAATTCTGTTCGAGCAAAATTTTTTGATTAGTGAACAATAACTGGGAAGAGGGTGAGGAAGGAAGCCTTCCTGGGATTGTCAGGTTGACTGAGGGAGGCAAGAGAAAATGAAATAATTTATTTAATAAGACTTAGAAATTTTACGACGGTAAGCTAACTACTTATATCATCAAGTTTACACTCAAAGGAACAGAGGCAAAACTTTGATATAAAAATATCAAGTTAATTAGAATTAATTTAAAGTAAATCTCTAACAGGAGATAATCTTTAAATGGTAATGTCTTATATTAATTTATTTATCTATTTAAATGCAATAGAAAGTGATATAATATCCAGTTTAAGTCTTTTCGGTATCTTAGGGTGTGAGATATTGACTTAGATAAAGGGGGCCTTCACAAAGTTTAAAAAGAACTGTCTTAGACCATAAAACAATACAAATTATTCAGTCACATTTATTTAAACCATTTGGTATCCAAATATTCATCGGACTTCCTGGGGTCCAAATCCACATTCCTTGGCTTTTCGGTTATCAATATTCGTCAGAAGGGAAAATAATTAAAACTTAATCGCTTTTGTGTAATTATGACTAAGAATTGAATTATTTATCAAAAAATAAATCTATTAACTATCAATTCTTTGATCAATGTTTGCATAATAGCCTACTAAATTATGTATCTATTGTGTCAGTGGCTAGAAATTCACATGTAATTTCAGGGATTATTATCGAGTATTAAATATCAAAAGCTGGTAATTATTAGGTATATAACATTGAACAACGTATTAGCCATATTACTCCTTTGTAACTATCACTAATTACTAAATTAATAAGTTTGTTAAACACAATTGGATCTAAACAGAAGAAAAAATATTTTTAAATGAATTGTGATTAAATAATATTTTGAACGATATATGACTGGCACTAAAGGGCGTTGTTTGAAAACACCCAACTATTTCAAACAAAACTCTATAAACAGATAAACTGGTCTATTCTCTAAGCAAAAACGTTAACCTTGTTACAAAGGCAGATACAAGGGGGGGGGGGGGGTAAAGGAAGTAATTACCCCCCCCTGAGATTTGAAAAAAAATATTTTTTTTTCAAAAAAAAAAGTGTATTTTTAATGTAAAATTTTAAAAATCTGGTGTGACTGGCGCACAGCACACAACTTTCTCTTACCTTCGGTAATCGAAAGTTGTGTACTGTGCTTGTCACACCAGATTTTTTGTGTCGACATACCATGGGGAACATAAACATTTGCACCCTGAGCCATTTGAAAGACGCCTACTGTTAGGCAGCCCAATTGACTCACCACTACATATGCAGTGTCTGTGTGAATTTACCTGAGGTAGGGTTTTGAGAGTCTTTTAGGATAGACCATAAACCACCTCTTTTCAGCAATATAGCGTAGCCGTTTTTTTATCTCAATATTTAAACTTTTTTTTTTTATTTCATCTTGTTATTTGGAAAAAAATTAACTTATTTCAAATTTTGAACGAAACTTGCACCCTGAGCCATTTGAAAAACGCCTACTATCCCAATTTTTAATAAAATTTCTCGATATCTATAGACCTTTATAATAATAATATCTCGGACGTTAGAATATTCTTATTAAGAAAAAAATCTGGTGTGACTGATCGCACAGCACACAACTTTCTCTTACCTTTGGTAATCAAAAGTTGTGTTCTGTGCTTGTCATACCAGATTTTTCGTGTTGGCATATTTTTAGTTTCCGCTGATACCGGTATATTAGAATTCAGATGTAATTTTTTTTTTTTTTTTTTTTTAAACATTCATTCTTTTTTCTCATTCCCACTTTGATCAGCCAAATCTCGGTTAATATTTGGTCTGAAAATTCGTTTTATCAACCAAATTTTATACTCTTTCTAATTTTTATGGGGGGAGTGCACAAAATATGCTTAGTTTAAGAGATATAAGCGAGATACTGAAAAAAGTACACACATTTTGAGTTTTTTTTTTTTTTTTTTTTTCTCCAACCCCTGTACGAATTAAACAAAAGCAAATATTAAAAGCTAAAAATTGAATTTAAGTTTTTTTTTCGGTGTCTAGAAGAGGAATTCGCAAATTCTTTATTTAAAATTTATTTATTGTCCGAAGGGATGGTTTATGGTCTATCCTAAAAGACCCTCAAAACTCTACCTCAGGTAAATTCACACAGACACTGCAAATGTAGTGGTGAGTCAATTGGGCTGCCTAACAGTAGGCGTCTTTCAAATTGCTCAGGGTGCAAATGTTTATGTTCCCCATGGTATATTTAGTTCCCGACAGTACGGAACATATGAATTCAGATGTAAAATTTATAAGTATGGGAAAATATTTATATTTTGTTACCATGGCAACCATTTCTCATATCTTCCCTATGAAATACAAGAGTAAAGTGGTCTTCAGAAGATTTCAATCACAAAATGAGAATATACATTTTAAAGGGAATCTAAAAAATAATTGATTTTTGAATTAAAAAAAAATCGTTGGAGCAAATTTTGAGAAAATCGAAAAAAACTGAAAAAGTACATCAGTAAAGTACTAGTACACTTTGGCCGATTTTGATTAAAAGCTTATTTTTTTACGGTCCCGGGGGGTGTTTAACTTAAATATAAAATTTCAGCCTCATAGCTCAATTCCCTCATGCTTAAAATTGAACACACACACACCCACCCACAAACACACACACACACACACACACACACACACACACACACACACAAGACAGACCATGTCGCGAAAACCACTTTTTTGGATTCAGGGGACCTCAAAACGTGAAGATCCATCAAAATCTCGACATCGAATTTTTGACATGAATATACTTTCTCTCTATATATATATTACATATATACATAGGTAAGAGAAAGTAAAAATTAATACTTAAAAATTTGATTTATATTTATATTCTGGCAAACAAGTACAGAATGCGCCTTTAAATTACCGAAATTAAGAAAAAAATGTGTGCTGTGCGACCAGTCACTCCAGATTACCCCTCGGGGGCCCCCGAGAAACACCCCTGGATCCGCCACTGCCTTGTTAAAATAGAACATCTTCTATTTTAACAAGATTACCTCAACGGTCCAGCATCGTCAAATATTCAAAAACGTTTACTTTTAACATCTGTAAACAGCCTTAATTCATTTTAACACTTCCTTGCCTCAAATTGCTATTCTGTAAGCAAAAACTTAAAAACAAAAGCGTTAACATTTAGTCAATATTATTAAAAATTAATGTCATGTCTAGGGGGTGCCTTAAATATTTTAACGCCGAATTTAATGCATAAAAATGGCGTCTTTTACCTAAAAAGTAAGGTTATTATTTTGACAGCTTTGAAATAAAAGCAACATGTTAACGTCGCTGTTAAAACTTGATTTAGAGAATAGCATTTTTTAACGCTGATGTTACTACTTTACTTTTTAACACCCATTTGTTGAATTTTAACATCTATTTTTAGAGAATAGAGCTGATAAGGAGGTAGGGACACGAAAAAAGTAACGAACGATACTTAACCTTCGGCTTTGGACATGACTACTCAGCTTAAGAATAAAATTTGAGTAGGGTATTGAGAGTTCTTTCCTTATTGAATTATTTAATTCAATCCACATTTTTTGATATTTCAGTTGAAATTCATTCAAATGATTGTGAAAATGACGTAAATTCTAGCTAAAAGGGAATCACCTCCTTTTAATGTCAATTTTAAGAAAAGCAATAAAACAGGCATTTAAAAGCAATAAAATCTCTTTCAGAGAAATTTAGGTAAATGTTTTGATATTTTAACTGGAATTGATCTTCTTGAAATTTAAGATTTTTTCACAATAAATGAAATTAATTTCAAGTGAAATATCAAAAAATGTGGGTTGATGGGAATTACTCAAAAACGAAAAGACTCTCTATAGTCAAATTTTATACTTAAGCCAAGTACCTATGTCGCAAGTATTTCAAGAAAATTTCAATCACATCGACCAAAGTATACTAGTACTTTACTGATGTATTTTTTTCAGTTTTTTTTTCGATTTCTCAAAATAAGCTCTAATGATTTTGATTAAAATCAATTATTTTTTAGATGCTCTTTAAAAAGTATATCAGTAAAACTTTACGAGAAAATAGTTTAAGTACACTTTACGCTGCGAATTCATCCAGGGAGGTTTAATCCTTCAGGAAGCCCTGACGCTCGTTACTCTAAGGAAAGGGGCATATATCGCACTGATCTGTGTGCCCTTTGTTCGAGATTAGGAACATAAGATGACGAAAAGACATAAAATAATAAAAGCAATTAAAAAAAGGAAAAATACTCAAACTTAAAAAAATACTCAATACCCACTGGTATCGATACTTTTCTTCCGATACTTTCCTATCGATATGATACCAAGAACAAGTATCGATACTTTGTTTTCAATACCACATCCCTAGCCGGAGGTTGCCAGGGGGGTATACCACCTAATAACTAACAGCCTAAAACACATGGATTATTTTCGTGGATTAAGATGAGAGGGCAACTTGGCTATATATTTTTTTTTCTCTTTTAAATGTTCTTCATAACTTTTAGGTCAATTAGTTTATGAGATATTAAAATTTTAAATTAGTAATTACGATAATGTAACTAACATAATAATAATAATAATAAATTTAAAAGAACTGTCGTTTAACAAATTAATTTGATTTTTTCGAGGAATGGAGAAATGAAAACCATCTTCATTCTTCCATTACTTCGCGTCCCCCATATTTTGAAAATATGACTTAATTAATGCTAAGTATCGTTAAATATTATTTCCTAGACCAATTTATGATATGTATATGAATTATTGGATAGTTAAAAATCTTTAATAAAGTTAGTTTTGTAATTTTTTATTTCTAATTAAAATAGAGATCATTAAAAAAAATAATATAGTTTTCGTTTCAATTGAACTCAGGGTGGAGGGGGATGAGGGAAAATGGAACAAAAAAATATAGATTAAGGGATAAAGCAATATGCGAAAATACTGATTAAAACATGAAAAATTCTGTTTAAAAAAAGGGAGATAATATTTGACTGTGTTGAATGAAATTTGTTATTTTCATCAAAGGGTTTGTTTAAAAAGAGAATAACAATTAGATATTATTAAAGTTTAATTGAATACTAGTACTTTACTGATGTACTCTTTCAGTTTTTTTTTTCGATTTTATAAAAATTCGCCCTTTGATTAAAATTCATAAATCAATTATTTTTAGATGTTCTTTAAAATGTATATTCTCATTTTGGTCTCATATTAGTTTGAAACGCACTGTACTCTTGTGAAATCATGCTTTTTATGCGTCCGAGAAGGATAGAACAGGCCGGCCCGCCGCACGGTCTGACGTTTCTTGAATTCGAATTTATCGTACCGTCGGAAACTAAATATATATGTAGACACAAAATGTCTGCACAGAATACAACTTTCAATTGCCGAAGGTTAGAGAAAGTTGTGTGATGTGTGACCAGTCACAACAGATTTTTTATTTAACATGGGAAACTTCTTTTCTCTATTGAAAATCCACAATTTTTTGGACTCGAAAATTTGAATTTTTTGATTTACCAGGTACCCCAAAACCCGGTTCTGATAAAACAAAGGCATTGCAAATGAAATTAGAAACATATTGCAATCAAATGAAGTTTATGTTCTTATTATTATATGAACTTTCAGGAATGTGTACTGAAGTCATTAAGGAATTAACAATTTCCACAAGTAGTCGAGTCGGTTAGACGGCCAGTCCGTTCCTTTTGATCATATCTCATAATGTATTCAACCAATTTTTTTTTTCATTCCCTCAGAGAGAAGACATTATCTTCTCGTGCCCGGGTTTCCGGGGTCACTTCCCGTCTCAAGTGAAAAAACTTTTTTTCAAATTAATTGGCTACCAGGCATTTGAAATAAATAAAGAAGGGGTTTAAATCATATAGACGCCGAAAAAGACTTTAAAATAAATTTTAAAAAAATTCCGTCCACATTCTTCTAGACTCTTTTTTTATACACCCAAAAAAGCAATCTTAGCAATGATATTGATCATGAGCAAATCATTTTGATGATAAAATAATAATCATAAGCCTGTTCTACTCAGCGGTGTTTTAAATAAATGGCCTTGGGATTAGAACCATTTGGTTTCCTTAATAAATCTTCAAATAAGATCAATGTTTATTTTAATTCTTTTATTTAATAAATCAGACCATTAAAAAAATAATTTGACTCACCAAGAAATGAATTGAAGTGAACCTTCAAATTTCAAACTAGTAAAAGAGAGTCAGGAAAAAAGAAATAAACATAGGTTAAAATAAGTAATAATCTCATATTTAAAGAATGAGGAAAAATTTTCCCAGGAGTCGAGGGCCAAATTAGGCTTTTATTTACTCATATAATAATAATTTGAAGATATAGATAATCAAATAGGTAGAAAGAATGAGCAAGCAACTAGTTGTTAATAACTAGCTGCTTGCTTATTCTTTCTACTTATTTAATAATAATTTTAATAAATTGAAATAAAACTTTTGTTTAACTAACTGAACTTTAGATTTAAATAGAAATATTTATATTTAATTTCTATTAAAATAAGTATTAATAAGTAAATTTAGCTGGAGTAAGATTTTTTTCACTCAAATAAGGAGTTAGAGAGGTTTGTCATTGAAATGATTCTTTATCAATAAATTTAAATTAATTTAAAAATTGTTTTGACAAATTAGAATAATAATAAACCGATGAGTATTGTTAATAAAATTCCCTAATCAAAAATTTAAAAATCTAGTGTGGCTGGCTTGTCACACCAGATTTTTTGTGTCGACATGTATTTAGTTTCCGACAGTACGGTACATTCGATTTTCATGATGTACAATTTATATGTGAAAATATTTATATTTTGTTACCATTTCTCCTATCTTTTCTATGGAATACAAGAGTAATGTGGGCTTCAGAAGATTTCATTGACAAAATGAGAATATACATTTTAAAGAGTATCTAAAAAATAATTGATTTTTGAATTTGAAAAAAAATCGTTGGAGCAAATTTAGAGAAAATCGAAAAAAAACTGAAAAAGTACATCAGTAAAGTACTAGTACTCTTTGGCCAATTTTGTTCAAAAGCTTCGTGTCACGTCCCAGGGGGTGCCTAACTTAAATATAAAATTTCAACCTTCTAGCTCTTTTTGTTCTTGAGATATTTTGTTCACAGACACACAGACAGACCATGTCGCGAAAACCACTTTTTTTGATTCAGGGGACCTCAAAACGTGTATATCCATCAAAATCTCGACATCGAATTTTTGACATGAATCCAATACTTTCTCTCTAAATATATTAACATATAAATAGAGGTAAGAGAAAGTTAAAAAAAAAAAATAAGAAATAAGATATGGACAAAATTCGAGAAAACAATTCGCCAAAAGTACAAGATTATTTAAAAATCATCTGATTTTTATTTTCATTAAAATAAAATTTATTTTTTTAACATTTTTCAGTGAAAAATGCATTTATTTTGAAACCTGATCTATTTAATGAAGAAACGGCGAAGCCAGGCATGATCTTTAGAGCAAACATCGCTGGGCAACCGCAAGGGTTTCCAACGCACGTGCTTAGTTTCGTCCATCGAATAATCTCTCTTAATCACCGGTTGGTGGTCGTTAACCAGGGGTAGATTTTCTCTTTTAATGGTATCTGCCTTGAAATTAAATAATCTTTTAGTCTCCGCAACAAACTCTATATTCGACATAGATATAATACAAGTTGAGATATTATCTTTGTCTACTCGAGTTGCTTACACGAAGAGACATGAGAGAAAGATAAACTTCAATTATATTATTACAAAAGTATTCACGGGGGCGGCGGTAAAGGGAGGGACGGAATGGTTTTTTTCGACAGGAAGAAATAGAACAGGCCGGCCCGTCGCGCGGCCTGATGCCTGTTGAAAATATAGAAGGAAGGAATAGACATATAAAGAATAGAGGGACTGCCAGTCCCAGCTAGGGTAGCTCGTGGTCGCCATCCACGTACCCACAAGATGTGGGCCCCTGAGCAAGTAAATATTACTCCCCAAAATACAAATTTTAAGCTTAGTCTCGTAATGGGATAATGATGGGTTATAACTAGAGACCGGATTCCTATGCAATTGCATATTCTATTTGCTAATAGGTACGTCACTGAAAACCAATTTTCTATCCGAATCATGCCCCCTTGGAGCTAGGGTTCAAATTCTATATTGCATATTTTTGCATATTTGGCCAATATTGCATAAAGTTGCATATTTAAAGCTTTTTGGATATTTTAAATTTTTTTTCAGTAAAAGTTCCATTTTATTTTAATTTTTTAATTTTTTTTTTCTAAAAACAAAAAAAAAAAAAATTAAACGAAAAAAAAAATTTAAATCCTTTTATTACATTGTAAAAAATAAATAACTATATATTTTTTATTCTTTATATCCTCTTTTAAGAAATAAATTTAGTTTTGCAAGAATTTTCGTTGGATGAATATCAAGTCACTTGTGTTCATAGTTCGAATTCGACTTAAGTCAAATTAATTAAAGAAAAAAAATGCCAAAACAGGGGTCCTCGTTTGCTTCAAAAATTTCGCAATGGATTGCTCCCTATGAAAAGGATAAAATATTTACGACTGAAGGTAATGTTGTTTTTTGCAATCCATGCGGAAAAAAAAATTTCGAGCTATCGGAAGTCGCAAGTTGATCAACACGTCAAAACAGGTATGTCGTTTAATTAGGTTTTTATTTCGGCCAATTTTTCCGGCCTTCATCAGGACAATTGTTGTTGACTCGAGATTAGAGGGGCTCTTGGCAACTCCTGACATAACTGTTGGTGCGAACAGCATTAGGGCAAATGTTATGTTTGCCAAGAGCCCCTCTAAGCTCGAGTCAATAACATTTGTCTTGATGAAGCCCGGAAAAATCGACCGAAACGTCGACAATTGTATTAAATAAAGCGAAAAAAGAGAAATAATTTTTCTTTAATTGCTTCCGGCTCCCTTACTCTCCTCATTGTTAATTTTAATTATACGTTCAGTTACAAATTAAAAGTTAGTTTCTCAGAAATATTACGTTTTTTTTTTTATAAAGTGTTTATTTTGTTAAATAATATTTAGTATATATTTTATAGAAAACTATTTTGTTAAATAAATTAACACATTTGACTGTACTGATATTACTGTTTTTTTTTTTTTTTTTGTTTTGTTTTTTTAATTAAATTTAGTTTTTATTGCGAGACCAATTTTTTTTTTTTTAATCATTTCCTTCCAAAAATAAAACACCATTAGTTTTACATCAGTAGAAATCATGATTTACCTTTAATTGGAAGCCATTTACTCAATATTTTTGCCATAAATATATTGCATATTTGGCTGCATATTTTAATACTTTTACTGCATATTATATGGCATATTTAGCGGTTTTTGCTGCATAAAAATCCGGTCTCTAGTTATAACTTTTTTTGAATTTTAAAATTAAGTATTTTTATTTATTTATTTGTTTTTTTTTTTTTTTTACTAGTTATGTATTATTGAGGTCTTTATTATATAAAATTTGAACAAAAATAATACAATAAGACAATAAACAATCAAAATCAAAATTCAAATAGACCTCAATAATACACACCTAGTAAAAAATAAAAAAAATAAATAAAAAAAATTACTTAATTATAAAATTCAAAAAAAAGTTATATCCCCTCATTATCCCATTACGAGACTATGCTTAAAATTTGTATTTTGGGGAGTAATATTTGTGAGAATTTTTTTTGGAAAAAACGAAGGATACAAACAGTCTTAAAATTCACGTTTCAGCTTTGAAATAATAATAAAAAAAAAAAACAATCTAATATATCATTAATAATTTTTTGCATCAATTTTTCATAAAGTTTGTCAAAAAACAAGAATTAAAAAAAGATCCAAATCGGACAATTTGTCGCCAAGTTATAGTAGCTATTTGAAAAAAAAAAAAAAAAAAAAAAAAAAAAACCTATCTTCTGATCGGCTGAATAAAAAAATTCGTAAAAAATCACAGAAACCTATTTCGAGGGGTAGAAAAAAATGCCCAAGTTTCAGCGAAATCGGAGATGCAAAGTTCATCGGTAGGATGAGTTGGCATGAGCACTATCATAAAACTTCTTAACACCTTTGAGTTAGGCAACCCAAATAGCACACGCGAGGGAAAATTGTTCTGAGGGGAAAGTATTTTTTTATTTCCTCACCGAAAGATATTTTATTTGAATATACAAATTAATTTTGCATTCTAATTGAATCAAATTACAATGAATTCTCAGAAAGGGGTGAATTAAATTTTCTTTGAATTAAAGAAAAATAAGTTTGCTTCTCTTCCTTGATATAGAAATAACAGAAACCTATGATTTAGAGGAGGGAGAAAAAAGAGAATAAAAGGAATGTAAAGGTTACAATAAAAAAATAACCTTAAATTGAAAAAAACATCTCGGCTAGGGGTGCTGTACATGAACGCCATATCCAATAGGTAACAAGTTGTTGTTATTAATCGACGCGTGTTGGGTGACACCGTTCGGTTGCTGGATGAAATACGAGTTGTGTCAGAGATAGATGTCCACACGTTAATTGTCTGTTAGATGGGAGGGGGATGGATGAGAGAACCTGGGGCATTATCGATCCCGGGATTTTCTCTTCTGGATCCTGTGGGCCTCCAAAGAGTCTTTTTCAAAGTCGGATTCCATTTCGATGTAATGAACATTTTATCACTCACCGTCGCGATTGGTTGAAAGCAAAGCTTAAGAAAGAAAAAATAAGAACACACCTTTTAAAAGTAAATTAACAGAATCCCAGAAAAGTAAATTCTTTCCATTAGAGAGACCATGTGAAAGTACACCTGGAAAATTAAAACTAACAATCTAGGAATTGTTCGAAATTTGAAATATTTATATCGTAAAAAAAGATATCCAATTTTGTTGAAGATATATGTAGGCCTTTGTGAAATAAGATTAGAGAAGAGAAATTTTGTTGAATCAACAGGCAAAGTGGAGGTGAAAAAAAATAAAAAAACACTGTAGTAAATTTTTCGAAGAATCTAAATTAAAAGCTGTTTTTGCATTTTGTTTTTTCTCTTTTTTAAAGACTCACACACACATTCACACAGTCTTTTCGGCAACTCAAGCCATATACAGGGGCGCCGGAACGAATTTGAATCAGGGGGGGGGGCAAAAAATTTTTTTTAGAAAATTTAAATAATATAAATAAAATATATTCAAATAGTATAAAACAAAACTATTCTACTATAAAGCTTTAAAAATTTTAAATAAAATTACAATTTTAATAAAATTAAGGTTGTTCGGATAGTACATCGTAAGTCATAATAGAATCTAAATTTTTTTTTAAATAAAATTAAAAATTTGAATGCCAAAATTCCTTATTATAATTTAGTCGTGACCTATCATAGTTTATAATTGGATTAAGTTAATAATTTAATTACCAAAAATAATAAATGAATGACTTTTGATTTGAGCAGTTTTTCACGTAATATAGAACTGGCAACATTGCATTTAGCAGCTATCTGTTTTAAATCTTAAACGCCTTAAATTTTATTTTATTTAATATATTACAATGTTTAATGCAAATCAGTTTAAACACAATGGACGATTTGCGAGAAAAAAATATTGTAAAATTGAAAAAAAAAAATGTATCTGACATAGAGATAAGACACTTATGCTATGCGACGTTGCCAGGCTGGTCTGACTCTCGAGAATTCATTATTTTTAAATATTAGCGACTGTCATTTTGGAGAATTTTTTGACTTTCTTGTTAAAATATCTTTAAAAGCGGTCGGCAGAAACTTTTGGTTTTATTTTTAACGTATTCCTCGGAAGTGAATTAATAAAATGTAAGTTTTTTTGTTTTTGTATCATTTGCACAGATGCCTATATAATTCGATATGTGTGCGTTTCGTCGTTATTCCCCATAGGCTACATGTTAAATTTCAATTTTTTAAAAAATTAATTACACGATAACCCTGTGTCAGATCTGCTTCAAAATTTTATTTTATACGTATTTGATAGTGATTAATAACATATTAAAAAATTAGCTTTTAATCTACCAAAGTGCTTTAATGTCCGAACAACCTTAAAATTTTAAAAAATTTGCTAGTGATTTTATCAAAAATTTTAAAAAATTTTTTAGGCTATATTTAAACTATTTGAAGGAAATAAATATTTTTAATTTTCTTCTTTTAATTCAATAAAAAATATTTTTAGAAATTAGAAATACAATAGGGTCTATATAAAATATTTTGGAAAAAAATGAATTTCTTACTCTTTTAATTTTTTTTAATTTAAAAGATTTTATTTTTAAAAAGTAAAAATGTATCATTTTTAAAAATAAATAAGAATAAAAGAAGACATATTGGCCTCCCCTCCTATAGGATGCCAGGGGGGTGCAATGTACCCTTGCCCCCCCCCCCCCAGTTCCGGCGCCTATGGCCCATATAAGACTTTTGACGATAACCGTTATTTAAATATATATGTATATTGGGGTCCAGGCATTCTTAATTAAGCCATTTGGTACCCAAATGGCTTAAATAAATTCATCAGACTATCTGGGGTCTGAACCCGCTACCCTTGGTATTACAAGGCAAGCGCGTGCCAACTAAACCAAGCCCGGGGGTTCGTTCTTGGCATTTTACAATCCACACGTGTAGGCCTATTTATGTAAATTTCGTGTTATGTGATTTTGTCTTGAGATTATAAAAATATATTCCTGGGAAAAATTATCTCTCTGGCCATACTGTGAGCCAATCAGTCTGTTCGTTTTGTAGTAGCATCTATTTAACTATAATTTCCCTTAAATAAAACAGTAAAACAACTCGCAATGTCTTATTCAAGCCACCAATAGCGCGCCCCTTCAAGCCCGGCAACCTGCAACCGCCAAAAAAAAAAAAAAAAAAAAAAATTGGGATAAGAATTTTTTTTTATTCTTTTAAGCTATTTTTTTTTTAATTCTTTGCACTATAAATAAATTATTTATTTGGCTAAAAACTTTTTGGAATAATTGAATAATTCACAACTCTCATAATAAATTATTTAAACTGCCTCTATTTTAGGATGGGTATAGATTTGGTTTGATGCCACAATTGCGGACTTTTTAAATAAATAATAGATCAATTAGTATAACCGTCCTCTCAGGTAGAAAACTCAATTTTTACTTTCTCTTAGCCTATATATGAAATATATAGGAGAGAAAGTATTGCGATCATGTCAAAAATTCGATGTCGAGATTTTGATGGATATACATGTTTTGAGGTCCCCTGAGTCCAAAAAGTGGGTCCCGCAAATTGGTCTGTGTGTATGTATGTGTGTGTGTGTGTGTGTGTGTGCGTGCGTGTGTGCGTGTGTCTGTATGTGTGGACAGATTTTTAGCATGAAGGAATTGAGCTACCGGATTGAAATTTTATATTTAACTTAGGTACCTTCCCACACGCTCAAAATAAGCTTTTGAACAAAATCGGCCAAAAAGTACTAGTACTTTACTGATGTACTTTTTCAGTTTTTTTCGATTTTCTCAAAATTCCCTCCAAGGATTTTTTTTAAAATTCATAAATGAACTATTTTTTAGATGCTCTTTAAAATGTATATTCTCATTTTGCCGTTGAAATCTTCTGAAGACCACTTTACTCTTGTTCTTCATAGGAAAGATAGAACTGGTTGCCATGGTAACGGAATTTAAATCTTTTTCTTTTTATTAGATTAAAAATCAATTATTATTTAAATTCCCATTTATTTTTATTTTATTTGTGTCTTTAATTGCTTAGGAGAAAACATATATCTCTCTCTCTCTCACTTGCAAACATTATCGCCTGTCTCTCCGCCTTCTCTCATAGGCCTAATGTTAATTTCCTATAGGAATTTGTATGTTAATTTCGATTCAAAAGGGGGTCCCCTTTGGAACTTTTTAGGCATTTAAAATTTTTTTTTCCAATTCTTATGAAATTTTGTATTTATTTACGATTCTATATTGTGTATAAAATGTCCAAATATGAGATTAAAATTTTGAAAAATAACCATAGTTTATTTCAAGCAGTCAACATTTAAAATGCAAGTTTGAAACTAAGGTGCTATCGGAAACTAAATATATCTCGACACAAAAAATCTGGTGTGACCAGCACAGTGCGCAACTTTCTCTTACCGAAGGGTAAGAGAAAGTTGTGTGCTGTGCGCCAGTCACACCAGATTTTTTTTTTTTTTATAAATTTTTATAAACATTTTCATTGAACATTCACTAATTTAGTATAATTTATGCAAAAAATTGAGAAAAACCCAGACAATCAAATATAAATAATGAACCCAGAGGAAAATGGATTGATTAAAACAGACTAAAAGTATTAGCCTCCCGAAGATGGGTACATATTAATAAATAAAATTTAAAAAAAAAAAAATCTGGTGTGACTGGCGCACAGCACACAACTTTCTCTTACCTTCGGTAATCGAAAGTTGTGTTCTGTGCTTGTCACACCAGATTTTTTGTGTCGACATATATTTAGTTTCCGCCAATATATTAGAATTTAAGATGTCAAATTTTTTTTTTTTTTTTTTTTTAAAACATTCACACTTTTTTCTCATTCACACTTCCAATTACACACACATTCATACAGTCTTTTAGGCAACTTAGGCCATTTAAGACTTTTGACGATAACCGTTATGAATATATATTATTTAGGGTCCAGGCATTCTTATTTAAGTCATTTGGTATTTCATTATGTCAAATTTATAAACATGGGAAAATATTTATATTTTGTTACCATGGCAACCATTTCTCCTATCTTTCCTATGAAGCACAAGAGTAAAGTGTGCTTCAAACAATTTTGAGGGCAAAACGAGAATATACATTTGAAAGAGCATCTAAAAAATAATTGATTTTTGAATTTTAATCAAAATCGTTAGAGCGAATTTTGAGAAAATTGAAAAAAACTGAAAAAGTACATCAGTAAAGTACTAGTACTCTTTGGCCGATTTTGATTAAAAGCTTATTTTTCCGGTCCCGGGGGCTGCCTAACTTAAATATAAAATTTCAACCTCCTAGCTCAATTCCTTCATGCTTAAAATTGAACACACACACACACACACACACACACACAGACAGACAGACAGACACACAGACAGACCATGTCGCGAAAACCACTTTTTTGGATTCAGGGGACCTCAAAACGTAAAGATCCATCAAAATCTCGACATCGAATTTTTGACATGAATCCAATACTTTCTCACTATATATAGAGGAAAGTACCCAAATTCGGACCCCCATTTTGTTTTTATAGTATAAAGTATATAAATTATTGAAAAAACCTGTTTTAAAGATATGTAATATTTACTTTACTATGTGATGTACTATTGGTAATTTATTTATGGCAAATATATATGTATAAATTACAGGGGTAACAATTTTTTAAAAAACTTACACTTTGGTGATTTTCAAAAAGGTTGCCTAAACTGGACCCCTGGGTAAAATGACCAAAAACTTAATTTACTGAACTAGGAGAGGGAATAAATCTGAAAAACAATTATAGAATGGTTTGACAAAAAATATATTTTTTTATTTTAACATTTTTTAATGTAAAAATTGAAAATGTGATTGAAAAAAAAAAAATAAAAATAAATGTGAAAATTGAAAAAAAGGAATGTTGAAAATGTGAAAAGTCAAGGTAAATACTTCAACATTGGGTTTTATAAGGGGTAGAAGTTTACATAAAAGTTTTACATAAAATATCACACATTATGTAGGGGGTCCAGTTTAGGCAACTGTTGGGGGTCCGTTTTAGGCACCTCACTTCTGCATTTTCAAAACGCCATATTTGATAAAAAAAACATCACATTGGAAATAATTACATGGTCAAATGATTCCTTCAACATTACCATTTAAGAATATATAAGGGTTGGAAGGCTTGCCTGTCACTTATTGCCTCCAATTAAAAAAAACTGAGCACTCTCAAAAACTTTTAATTTTGCCAAAACACGTAATGGCTAACTGTCAAGTAAACAACTAGAGCAGGTGACGTTAGGGCACTTCTACTTTGTGGTGGAATCTTGCACTAGTATTTACACTGTCTTTCGCTAAGTTTCAGCACTAAACAGAGACAATAACCATGGGGGTCCACATTAGGGCAGGGGTCCGTATTTGGGTACTTTCCTCTATATTACATATATACATAGGTAAGAGAAAGTAATAATAAACCTATACATAAACAATCCTGGTGTGTCTACCTTCTAAACCGAACGTCGCGGGTTCGGACCCCAGGCAGTCCGATGATTTTATTTAAGCCATTTGGTATCCAAATGGCTTAAATAGAAATGGCTGGACCCCAATAGATATTAATAAATAATAACGGTTATCGTAAAAGTCTTATATGGCCTTAATTGCCGAAAAGACTGTGTGAGTGTGAATGAGGAAAAAAAAGTGTGTTTAAAAAAAAAAATCTTGACGAGTTTAATAATTGGCAAAATTGAAAAAAAAAAAAAAAAACATTTTTACTTCTTTTGGTCAAGTCGTCTTTTCTGCTAGGAGCCAGGGGTTCGATTTGTTTAAAAAAAAAATTCCATTATATCGCTCATTTGTTGCAAGAGTGTCATAATTCAAAATTTCTATTTTTTTCGGGAGATCAAAAAAACAAAATAAAATTTTAACACATTTATGTAGAAATTAAAATTAAAATTGGTAGCTATACACATTAATTCTTTATTATCGAGAATATCACTGGTACACCTTCCAGAAAGCTTCTTTTTAACTGAAATATTACTGTTTTGAAGCAAACAAAGGATTTTAAAAAAAATTTGGGATTCAAAAAAATTAGATATTATGTTGAGAGTTTGAAAAGCTCAGATATGTCACTCTGCCAGATAATAGAGCTTTTTTTACATGTCTTTTCTGTACCACTAACTCAATAAGGGCGATTTTTGAATTATCACGTTATTGCAGGGAATGAGCGATATCTAAAAAGGTAGTTTTTTAAATTCAAATTTGATTATGGAATGAATGAAATAGAGTAGCATTTAATGAATTATGTTTTCGATAATATTTACAGTTTAAATATTGCATTAAAGTTCTCAATTAAAATTATCGGACCAAAGACCACAATAAAGATAATAAAACCATATTGTGTTATACAAGATGCAAATTTTCTTCGTCATATTTCCTCTAATATAATTTTATTAACTCAACATAAAATTTTCGCAAAGAGAAGACAGAGAAACAAACAAATCTCTCAGATTACATTTAGAATATCATTTAACAAATGATGATTATCCTAAGATACAATAGTAAATAACGAACGATACTATAATCAAAAGAGCAAATTATTTATGAGTAAATTAATCTCTAATTACGACATCAAAATCTTAAAAATAAGCAGCAGAGAAAAGCCTTTGGAAGATAGGTAGAAAAACTATCTTCCAATCCTTAAATGGGCTTGAATGGGATTCCCTAAAATAGGGTATTCTTAATCTGCTAATCTGCTCTAAGATCAGTGATTTTTCTTTCTGCCGTGAACTGCGTATCAAATGATTTAAATAAATAAATATAGAGTCTAGAAAATAAAGATTTTTTAGAATAAATAAAAAATCTGGTGTGACTGGCGCACAGCACACAACTTTCTCTTACCTTCGGTAATCGAAAGTTGTGTTCTGTGCTTGTCACACCAGATTTTTTGTGTCGACATGTATTTAGTTCCCGGCAGTAGGGAATATTTGAATTCAGATGTAAAATTTATAAGTATGGGAAAATATTTATATTTTGTTACCATGGCAACCATTTCTCCTATCTTTCCTATGAAATACAAGAGTAAAGTGTGCTTCAAACAATTTTGAGGGCAAAACGAGAATATACATTTGAAAGAGCATCTAAAAAATAATTGATTTTTGAATTTTAATCAAAATCGTTAGAGCGAATTTTGAGAAAATCGAAAAAAACTGAAAAAGTACATCAGTAAAGTACTAGTACTCTTTGGCCGATTTTGATTAAAAGCTTATTTTTCCGGTCCCGGGAGGTATTTAACTTAAATATAAAATTTCATCCTCCTAGCTCAATTCCTTCATGCTTAAAATTGAACACACACAGACACACACACAGACACACACACAGACACACAGACAGACAGACCATGTTGCGAAAATCACTTTTTTGGATTCAGGGGACCTCAAAACGTGAAGATCCATCAAAATCTCGACATCGAATTTTTGACATGAAACCAATACTTTCTCTCTATATATATATTACATATATACATAGGTAAGAGAAAGTAAAAATGCTCTAAAAACCGTCCAGTAGGCATAAATTATAACAAATATGAAACCTTATGAGTAATAAATAGATTTTCTTGGATATTATTTATTTATCTTAATTCATATAAGAGATAATTATAAATAAAACATGTAAGCCAAAAGAAAAGGAGACAGACATTCGCGGAAAGGTTATCTATCCATCCTTCATTTCTCATTTGATTATATAATAGAAACTTTTATTAAAAGAAGTCTTGAGAAATAAATTCAGAGAATTGATATTGGGTTGAGATTGGATACAAGTTGAAATGTCAAGGTAGCCTTTATAGAAAACTGAGTTTAATCGGACAAGCTTTCTTTAAGGTTGAAAATCGGTAAATCTTTTATTTAATGATTTTCATATCACAAACACATTAATGAAATTTTCGATTAATTGCTATAGATATTAATTAATTAGGTCTTGACAAACTTTGAAGGAATTAAGGGGCGCGTCTCAAAAAACCATTAGAACACGATTCAGTATCGAGTTACTCTAGGTGGCAAGAGATGGCGTTAGTTTTTCCCATAGGAATACATGGCATTTATTCCATTTCATTTGAAAGATTCCAGCTAATTAATTAAGGGTAAAAAATTAATTATTTTTCAACACAATGATTACTAATTTAATTATCTACAAGATATAGAGCGAATTTTTTAAAAATATCTTTTATTTAATGCGATTAATCTAAAAAAAAAATTTATTTTTTCGAAAATCAAAAAAAGGGCTTCTATAACTTGTAGATATTTTAAATAGCTTTAATTTTAAAAAATTTGAGGTTGATAGCTTCAAAATTGTGGCCGCTGGAATCTCACAAAATTAGCACGCGCACCTTAATCAAAAAATCAGCAATCATATTCGAAAGTACCATGAAAAAACGAGAAAGTAAAAAAACGTATATCAATGAAAATCACAAGAAAAAAATAATCACAGTCAGAATATAAATGAAAGTTGGTGATATAATTTGCATAGATGGGAAGAACGATCAATTTCCCCAATCATCTCTCTTCAAACAGAGAGTTTGAGCTTGGTTACGATTTAAACTAACTTTATTTATTCAGGTAATTATATATGATGAGAAAAGAGAGATAGAGAGAGAAATGTTAAAAATTAAAAAAAAAGAAAAAAACTAAGAGAATTTGAATTAAATATCGTATGATTGTCAGAAAATAAAGGAAATGGAGCTTTAAAATCAACTTTTGATCGAGAGAAAATTATTTCCTGGAAAATTAGACAGAGTTTATTTTAAATGGAAAAGATAAATCAAATTAAAATCTTATTTCATAATTATAAATTAGGAATAATGCAGTGGCATCCATTTTCCTCTGGGTTTATTATTTATATTTTATTGTCTGGGCTTTTCCCTTCAATTTTTTCAAAAATTATAGGCCTACTCATGGGCGTACCCAGCGAGGAGCAGGGGGGCAGCTGCCCCCCCCCCCCCCCCTAGAAGCAAGAAAAAAATTAAATGTTTATAAAGTGATGAAACGAAACAAAATTAGGTAGGGCAATGACGACGGGGACTCGTTAGGACTCGAGGGTTTTTATGCCTTTAATTCGAAGGCTTTTCTCCTCTATATAAAAAAAAGCTACGGTCTCAATCTGGACGGCCATGATCCGCCCCCCCCCTTGACGACCATGTTTGCCCCCTCTAGATTTGATCCAGGGTACGCCCTTGGGCCTACTAAATTAGTGAATGTTCAATGAAAATATTTATAAAAATTTATCAAAAAAAAAATAAAAAATTGAGTTTTCTGACTTAACTCGAGCCCGGGGCACAATACTATTTTAGCGCCCCCCCCCCCCATTCGAAAACCATATAATATTAAATATAAAATATACAAAATTATTATATTACACTGGCACTAAATTTAAAATATATTTTCCAGAATTATAATAAAAATAAAGATTATCCAGCAATTTTTTGTTTTGCGGACCATTTGGGCGCCCCTTTGTGCGTAGCGCCCCGGGCCTCCCTTGCCCCCCCCCCCCTCGCTACGCCACTGGCCTAATGAGAATGGTGGAAGAAAGTTGTGTACTGTGCGTTAAGTCAGATTTTTTTTATTTTTTCATCCCATCTAAGTATAACAAATGTGTTGTTTATCTTTATAGATCTCTGCAGATTTTATTATACAATATCATTTCCCAAAAGATCTCAAAGTTTGTTTTATATTCTGAATATATAGATATAGACACATACTAGAAATTGTAATGGTTGGTGAGTTATCAAGGGATTTAACACAAATATTTTATTTGGATGTAAATATATTTTAGCAGTGCCGGATTAAGCAAGATGGCAGTCGAAATCTCGGGGCCCTGTCAGTTAATAATTTTTTCCAATATGATTGTATTACACAACAACCCCCCACCCCGAAATGTTCAAAAGGTCCCCAAGGGCTGAGAGTGTCCACCTCAAGATATACAAATTTTGGAATATATTCATGCATAAAAGAAGAGAAATGAAATATTCAATATATCCTAATAGATATTCCATTGCTGATTTTGTTTTTTTCTTTCCCTCTCAACTCTCAACCCTCTCTGTATTCGCTTGTAGACAAATAAATAAATGCATTTCTAGGATTGAATTTTGAATACAAGAAAATATATACAGAAATTTTACTTATTATTTATTACAATTTGTTGGTCCCATCAAATTAATTCCAATTGTTTAACATTAAAAATTGTTGAAATTTATGGCTTTGAAATAAAAGCTCGGGGGGCGTTCATTAATTGACACAAATAGCCTTTTTGTGTATAACTTAGTCCGACTTAAGCATTTTGAAATTGCCTGTGACATGCTCTTCGAAAGCAAATCCATTTTTTACTCAAATTCTTTATAAGTAGAAATGATAAGCGTTTTTTTATATTTTAGCAACGTTCATTTATGGTGGAGAAAAAAGCTTATCCTCTTTTTTTCGTTAAAAATAAATAAAAGTATGATTTTAATTGAATTAAGTAAAGTTTTACGTAAAATGATACGATTTTCTCGTTTAATTATAAAATCCCTCTCTAAATTACTTTTCCATTAGAGTTGGAAGAGTGAAATTTATTATTAAAATTCACTTGTACTCTCAAGAAAGAAGGAGAAATGTCGGGGTTTTAATTCAATATTTTGTTTGTTTAAAAATAACTCATATCCTAGAATATCAATTTGTAACTTAAAAGGACCAAATTAGAAAAATATTAAATTTATTTATTTAATAAAAGAACTTTACTTTTTCTTATTCTTGTGAAATTCATTATTGATGTCGATAATTTAATAGAAATTTGAGAGAGGATCCTTCAAAATGGTCTCTTCCAGTGCGGGTGTTTCTCTTAATAAAATAATAAAGTAAACGTACAAGATCCAAATTTTGTATTTAAGGTGCGCGTCTCGAAAAGTCGTTAGAACACGATTGACTACCGAGTTACTCGAGGCGGCAAGAGATGGCGTTAGTTTTTCCCATAGGAATACAAGGGATTTATTCCATTTCATTTTAAAGTTTCCAGCTAAGGGATAGTTAAGGGTAGAAAATTAATTATTTTTCAACACAATGATTACTAATTTAATTATCTATAAGATATATGTTAGAGCGGATTTTTTAAAAATATATTTTATTTAATACGATTAATCTAAAAAAAAATTTATTTTTTCGAAAATCAATAAAAGGGCTTCTATAAGTTGTAGATATTTTAAATAGCTTTAATTTAAAAAAAAAATTGAGGTTGATAGCTTCAAAATTGTGGCCGCTGGTATCTCCCAAAATTAGCACCCCGAGACGCGCACCTTAAGTTAGCTTTTGAATAAAATTCGTCAAAAGTACTACTTTACTGATGTACTTTTTTCAGTTTTCTCAAAATCGACTCTCACGATTTTGGTTAAATCCATTCATAAATCAATTATTTTTTAAGCACAATTTAGATAAAAAAGATTGGAGAGATGGTTGTGATGGTAATATTATTTTATATCATTCGGTATATGAGGCTAAGAATAGAGAACTCGTCCCGATTTATTTATTGATAGCCAATTCAAATGAAATAAATTTTTGTCAAATCAGACGGAATGCAAACCCGTACGATCGGCAGTAAGGGGAGTTTCAAATTTTTAAAAGACATATTTACATCTTCTGATAGAATTTTTTTCAAAATAAACTTTGAATAATCGAATCATCTACCCTAAACGACATGGGATTCTCTAAGAAATGTTTCAAGCATTCAAGTCTTTAAAAATTCATTTTAATTGTATAGATCTGCCAATTGGTATCACAGTTACTAGTTATTTGATTGTGGCCCGTCTGTAGTACATTGATAGAGTTGCCTCATATACTAGGGATTCCCGTCTCAAGCGAAAAAATATTCTCTTTCGGCCAAATATCCAATCTAAATGTTAACAAACACTAACAGATGAAACGTTTCAAGTGGATTCATTGACTAAGTTGGGCCCAAATAGATCTTATTTACTAAATCTAGCATTGATTCTGATCCAAATGGGGTGGGAGGTGAGCTTGATCCCCCAAACCTGTTTGGTAGAGTACAGTGCAAAGTTGAAAAGTCAATAGCGATATATGATTCAATGAGAGGAATCAGAATTCTCTGGTAGGATTTTTAAACAGATTGTTAAAACAAAAAAAAAAAACGTATGATAACAGTTAGAAAGGAAATATAGGCGAACTTTTGAAATATTTTTTAATATTAAAACTCGTGTAATTTTTCATTTTTAAATAGTGGTTTTTAGAAAAATTATTTGTAGAGGCGAGTTTTCTATGCATCTGCTGCATATTACCAATCAATATTTGATAATTAATATAATATATTAGATATAGGTAAATGTAAAGGCTATTTATATTTAATTAAGAATGGCACACACAATTTAGTGGAGTTAATTTATATAGATTGAAGCTTTTGACTATGTTTGTAGAACAATATCAACGATGATCATTTTGGAGAAAGCTTACAGTTGTAACAAGAGAAGCACAAAAACCAACATTAGTTAGAATAAAATACTTTTTTAAATTAAATGGGAGCATTTAAATAATTAATATATTTCTGAAATAGAAAAAAATATCAATGAATGAAGATGAGACAATAAACGCCTCGAATCAAATGGAGGCGTTTATTTCTGGCTCCTTTTTATTATTTTAAATCTTAAAAATTATTGTGAAATTAAAATTTTATTATTATTTTTATTTATTTATTTTTTTTTTCAGGTGAAACATCAACAACAAAATCTCTTCAATGAATTTCAGTGTAAACAAAAAAATCTGGACGAAAGTATTGTGTAAGTAGAAAATTCATATTTATTGTTATTTTCTAGATTTTAAAATGATCTAACCCTTTTCGCTCTTTATCTCATTCTATTTTAATTTTTTGTACATTATTATTTTTACCAGCCATTATTGCTATGTTGATTATGACAATGTTACTGTTGATGGATTCTTGACGAAATTAAATATTTTTTAGAATAAAAAAATAAAGAATTCTCATTCACACTCACATTCACACAGTCTTTTCGGCAACTTAGGCCATTTAAGACTTTATACGATACTCGTATGTTTAAATATATCTATTGGGGGTCCAGGCATTTCTATTTAAGCCAAAAAAAAAAAAAAGAATTATTTTTTATTTTCCTATTTATCTGTTCAGATTTAATGGGATTTATTCTTATATTTGGTTGAAAGGTGACTTGATAGGGCTGTTTTGTTCATAACTTCGATTAATATTTAATTGATTTTAAAAGATGAACGCTTCTTGAGAAGTTAAAAAAAATCTGAAGTGTCGCCCAGCACACAACCTTTCTCTTACCTTCGGTAAAGATGTAAGATTTATTAGTATGGAAAATATTTATATTTTGTTATCATGGCAACCATTTCTCCTATCTCACCTAAGAAGTACAAAAGTGGTCTTCAGAAGATTTCCAATGGCAAAATGAAAATATACATTTTAAAGAGAATGTAATAAATAGTTGATTCGTTGAAGCGAATTTTGAGGAAAATCTAAAAATTGAAAATTAGTAAAGTACTAGTACTACTCTTTGGCCGATTTTGATTAAAAGCTTATTTTCACGCTCTAGGAGGGGTGCCTAACTTAAATATAAAATTTCAAACCTCCTAGCTCAATACCTTCATGCTTTAAATTGAACCTACACAGAGACAGACCATGTCGCGAAAACCACTTTTTCCGACTCCAGAAGACCTCAAAACGTGTATATCCATCAAAATCTCGACATTGAATTTTTTAAATATTGAAAAAAAAAAATGCTTTTTTTCGAGTGTGACACCTTTAGATTATATTAGCACCTAGTGTACTATGGCAGAGTGCAAAATCAAAGCATGCAGTTGGCACTCTATAGACTCTGAAGGTTTATTTATATATTATATTTAAATTAAATCTTG
>JAKCPI010018782.1:0-32935 GCA_023213315.1 Euborellia annulipes | reverse complement strand
ATAAGAGATAATTATAAATAAAACATGTAAGGCAAAAGAAAAGGAGACAAACATTCGCGGAAAGGCTAGTCTATCCATCCTTCATTTCTCATTTGATTATATAATAGAAACTTTATTAAAAGAAGTCTTGAGAAATAAATTCAGGAGAATTGATATTGGGTTGAGATTGGATACAAGTTGAAATGTCAAGGTAGCCTTTAGCCTTTATAGTAACTGAGTTTAATCGGACAAGCTTTCTTTTAAGGTTGAAAATCGGTAAATCTTCTATTTAATGATTTTCATATCACAAACACATTAATAAAATTTTCAATTAATTGCTATAGATATTAATTAATTAGGTCTTGAGAAACTTTGAAGGAATTAAGGGGCGCGAAAACGGTTAGAACTCGATTGACTAGCGAGTTACTCGAGGCGGCAAGAGATGGCGTTAGTTTTTCCCATAGGAATACAAGGGATTTATCCCATATCATTTGAAAGATTCCAGCTAATTAATTAAGGGTAAAAAAATTTTATTTTTTAATTTTGATTATTAATTTAATTATCTACAAGATATAGAGCGAATTTTTTTAAAAATATCTTTTATTTAATGATTAATTTAAAAAAAAATTTTATTTTTTCGGAAAATAAAAAATAAGTGCTTCTATAACTTGTAGGATATTTTAAATAGCTTTAATTTTAAAAAATTTGGAGGTTGATAGCTTCAAATTTGTGGCCGCTGGAATCTAACCAAAATTAGCACCCGAGACGCGCACCTTTAACCAAAAAATCAGCAATCATATTCGAAAGTATTAAAATAAAAAAAAAAAAAAAACGAATATCAATGAAAATCACAAGAAAAAAATAATCACAGTCAGAATATAAATGAAAGTTGCTGATATAATTTGCATAGATGGGAAGAACGATCAATTTCCCCAATCATCTCTCTTCAAACAGAGAGTTTGAGCTTGGTTACGATTTAAACTAACTTTATTTATTCAGGTAATTATATATCAATGAGAAAAGAGGAGGTAGAGAGAGAAATGTTAAAAATTAAAAAAAAGAAAAAAAAACTAAGAGAATTTGAATTATATATATCGTATGATTGTCAGAAAAAAAAGGAAATGGAGCTTTTAAAATCAACTTTTGATCGAGAGAAATTATTTCGGGGAAAATTCGACAGAGTTTATCTTAAATGGAAAAGATAAATCAAATTAAAATCCTATTTCATAATTATAAAATAGGAATACGGCAGTGGCATCCATTTTCCTCTGTTTATTATTTATATATTATATTTGATTGTCTGGGCTTTTCCCTACAATTTTTTCATAAATTATAGGCCTACTCATGGGCGTATCCAGCGAGGAGCAAGGGGGCAGCTGCCCCCCTAGAAGCGCGTTAAAAAAATTAAATGTTTATAAAGTGATGAAACGAAACAAAATTAGGTAGGGCAATGACTTGACGGGGACTCGTTAGGACTCCGAGGGTTTTTATGCCTTTAATTCGAAGGCTTTTCCCCTCTATATAAAAAAAAGCTACGGTCTCAATCTGGAAGGCCATGATCCGCCCCCCCCCTTTTGACGACCATGTTTGCCCCCTCTAGATTTGATCCTGGGTACGCCCTTGGGCCTACTAAATTAGTGAATGTTCAATGAAAATATTTATAAAATTTATCAAAAAAAAAAAAAAAAATTGAGTTTTCTGACTTAACTCGACCCCGCCGGGGACAATACTATTTTAGCGCCCCCTCCCCCATTCGAAAACCATATAATATTAAATATAAAATATACAAAATTATTATATTAGCACTGACACTAAATTTAAAATATATTTTCCAGAATTATAATAAAAATAAAGATTATCCAGCAATTTTTTGTTTTACGGACCATTTGGCGCCCCTTTGTGAGTAGCGCCCGGGGCAGGATGCCGCCCTTGCTCCCCCCCCCCGCTTTGCCACTGGCCTAATGAGAATGGTGGAAAAAAGTTGTGTACTGTGCGTTAAGTCAGATTTTTTTTTTATTTGTACATTACATCTAATGTAAGTATAACAAATGTGTTGTTTATCTTTATAGATCTCTGCAGATTTTATTATACAATATCATTTCCCAAAAGATCTCAAAGTTTGTTTTATATTCTGAATATATAGATATAGACACATACTAAGAAATTGTAATGGTTGGTGAGTTATCAAGGGATTTAACACAAATATTTTATTTGGATGTAAATATATTTTAGCAGTGCCGGATTAAGCAAGATGGCAGTCGAAATCTCGGGGCCCTGTCAGTTAATAATTTTTCCCAATATGATTGTATTACACAACAACCCCCCACCCCGAAATGTTCAAAAGGTCCCCAAGGGCTGAGGAGTGTCCACCTCAAGATATACAAATTTTGGAATATATTCATGCATAAAAGAAGAGAAATGAAATATTCAATATATCCTAATAGATATTCCATTGCTGATTTTGTTTTTTCTTCCCCTCTCAACTCTCAACCCTCTCTGTATTCGCTTGTAGACAAATAAATAAATGCATTTCTAGGATTGAATTTTGAATACAAGAAAATATATACAGAATATTATTATTTATTACAATTTGATGGTACCATCAATTCCGATTGTTTAACATTAAAAATTGTTGAAATTTATGGCTTGAAATAAAAGCTCGGGGCGTTCATTAATTGACACAAATAGCCTTTTTGTGTATAACTTAGTCCAACTTAAGCATTTTGAAATTGCCTGTGACATGCTCTTCGAAAGCAAATCCATTTTTTTACTCAAATTCTTTATAAGTAGAAATGATAAGCGTTTTTTTATATTTTAGCAACGTTCATTTATGGTGGAGAAAAAAAAAGCTTATCCTCTTTTTTTCGTTAAAAATAAATAAAAGTATGATTTTAATTGAATTAAGTAAAGTTTTACGTAAAATGATACGATTTTCTCGTTTAATTATAAATCCCTCTCTAAATTACTTTTCCATTAGAGTTGGAAGAGTGAAATTTATTATTAAAATTCACTTGTACTCTCAAGAAAGTAGGAGAAATGTCGGGGTCTTAATTCAATATTTTGTTTGTTTAAAAATAACTCATACCTTGAATATCAATTTGTAACTTAAAAGGACCAAATTAGAAAAATATTAAATTTATTTATTTAATAAAAGAACTTTTTACTTTTTCTTATTCTTGTGAAATTCATTAATGATGTCGATAATTTAATAGAAATTTGAGAGAGGGTCCCTCAAAATGGTCTCTTTCACTGCGTGTGTTTCACTTAATAAAATAATCGAGTAAAAGTACAAGATCCAAATTTTGTAGTTAAGTTAGCTTTTGAATAAAATTCGTCAAAAGTACTTACTGATGTACTTTTTTCAGTTTTCTCAAAATCGAATCTCACGATTTTGGTTAAAATTCATAAATCAATTATTTTTTAAAGCACAATTTACATAAAAAAGATTGGAGAGATGGTTGTGATGGTAATTTTATTTTATATCATTCGGTATAGAGGTAAATAGAGAACTCGTCCCGATTTATTTATTAATAGCCAATTCAAATGAAACAAATGTCAAATCAGACGGAATGCAAACCCGTACGATCGGCAGTAAGGGGAGTTTCAAATTTTTAAAAGGCATATTTACATCTTCTGATAGAATTTTTTTCAAAGTAAACTTTGAATAATCGAATCATCTACCCTAAACGACATGGGATTCTCTAAGAAATGTTTCAAACATTCAAATCTTTAAAAATTCATTTTAATTGTATAGATCTGCCAATTGGTATCACAGTTACTATTTATTTGATTGTAGCCCGTCCGTAGTACATTGATAGAGTTGCCTCATATACTAGGGATTCCCGTCTCAAGCGAAAAAATATTCTCTTTCGGCCAAATATCCAATCTAAATGTTAACAAACACTAACAGATGAAACGTTTCAAGTTGATTCATTGACTAAGTTGGGCCCAAATAGATTTTATTTAATATACTCTTATTTACTAAATCTAGCATTGATTCTGATCCAAATGGGGTGGGAGGTGAGCTTGATCCCCCAAACCTGTTTGGTAGAGTACAGTGCAAAGTTGAAAAGTCAATAGCGATATATGATTCAATGAGAGGAATCAGTATTCTCTGGTAGGATTTTTAAACAGATTGTTAAAACAAAAAAAAAAACGTATGATAACAGTTAGAAAGGAAATATAGGCGAACTTTTGAAATATTTTTTAATATTAAAACTCGTGTAATTTTTCATTATTAAATAGTGGTTTTTAGAAAAATTATTTGTAGAGGCGAGTTTTCTATGCATCTGCTGCATATTACCAATCAATATTTGATAATTAATATAATATATTAGATATAGGTAAATGTAAAGGCTATTTATATTTAATTAAGAATGGCACACACAATTTAGTGGAGTTAATTTATATAGATTGAAGCTTTTGACCATGTTTGTAGAATAATATCAACGATGATCATTTTAGAGAAAGCTTACAGTTGTAAGAGAAGCACAGAAACCAACATTAGTTAGAATAAAATACTTTTTTAAATTAAATGGGAGCATTTAAATAATTAATATATTTCTGAAATAGAAAAAAAATATCAAAGAATGAAGATGAGACAATAAACGCCTCGAATCAAATGGAGGGCTTTTATTCCTGGCTCCTTTTATTATTTTAAATCTTGAAAATTATTGTGAAATTAAAATTTTATTATTATTTTTTTTTTTCCAGGTGAAACATCAACAACAAAATCTCTTCAATGAATTTCAGTGTAAACAAAAAAATCTGGACGAAAGTATTGTGTAAGTAGAAAATTCATATTTATTGTTGTTTTCTAGATTTTAAAATGATCTAATTCTTTTCGCTCTTTATCTCATTCTATTTTAATTTTTTGTACATTATTATTTTTACCAGCCATTATTGCTATGTTGATTATGACAATGTTACTGTTGAGGGATTCTTGACGAAATTAAATATTTTTTAGAATAAAAAAATAAAGAATTCTCATTCACATTCACACAGTCTTTTCGGCAACTTAGGCCATTTAAGACTTTATACGATACTCGTATGTTTAAATATATCTATTGGGGGTCCAGGCATTTCTATTTAAGCCAAAAAAACCGAATTATTTTTTATTTTCCGATTTATCTGTTCAGATTTAATGGGATTTATTCTTATATTTGGTTGAAAGGTGACTTGATAGCTGTTTTGTTCATAACTTCGATTAATATTTAATTGATTTTAAAAGATGAACGCTTCTTGAGAAGTTAAAAATCTGAAGTGTCGCCCAGCACACAACTTTCTCTTACATTCGGTAAGATGTAAGATTTATTAGTATGGAAAATATTTATATTTTGTTATCATGGCAACCATTTGTCCTATCTCACCTAAGAAGTACAAAAGTGGTCTTCAGAAGATGTCAATGGCAAAATGAGAATATACATTTTAAAGAGAATGTAATAAATAGTTGATTCGTTGGAGCGAATTTTGAGAAAATCTAAAAAAACTGAAAAAGTACATCAGTAAAGTACTAGTACTCTTTGGCCGATTTTGATTAAAAGCTTATTTTCACGCTCTAGGAGGGATGCCCAACTTAAATATACAATTTCAACGTCCTAGCTCAATTCCTTCATGCTTAAAATTGAACCCACACAGACAGACAGACCAAGCCGCGAAAACCACTTTTTCGGACTCAGCCTCAAAACGTGTATATCCATCAATATCTCGACATCGAATTTTTGACATGAAACCAATACTTTCTCTCTATATATAAATATTGAAAAAAAATGCTTTTGTTCGAGTGTGACACCTTTAGATTATATTAGCACCTAGTGTATTATGGCAGAGTGCAAATCAGCATGCACTCTATAGGCTATAGGTTTATTTATATTATATTTAAATTAAATCTTGAATTCTTGTTACTGAATACTAAATTTCATTGATTTAACGCTTAAATGATTAAATTATCGAATATTAAATTACCACTTCTGATCTACGATTATAACAAATTATTTATCATCAAAGATAGCAAGCTATTTAGTGATTATATTGTAAGCTAAAGCCCTGATTTAGATACGATAACCTCAAAACCAAATCCATCTGCTTAACTAACTGTAAAACGGCTATTAGTATGAATGAGGAGAGAGAAATTTCCTCCGGACCAATTCTGGAGAACAATATAATCATCGACCATCAAGCCAACAAAATATCCCTTCAAATTAATGGGAGTCATTGTAGAATGTAATGCCCCTTCAATCATTTGTATCAGAGGATTGATTCCCTTGTACTATGCTAGAATTAGTTTTCGCGGATAAAAGACCTTAAACTCAATCAACAAAGTATAATTAAGTATTAGTATTTAAGAAATAGAGAAGTTCAGATATTTAGATAATTGATAGAACGCAGAGAAGTCACTTAATAGAATAAATAAGATAGAGATGCTTCTCTTAAAACAAGTTTAGAAATCAAATAAATTTAACTAACTCAAGGGGGAACGGGAGCAAAGTGGTTACTCATGTTTTTCCCGCTAAAATGGCGTTGTGTCATTAAAAGTATGCCCAAAAAATCAAGTAATTCAAAAATTTGCCAAGAGATGTCTGAATAATAACTAATAATATTTAATGCATTTGGTTGATTGTCATTGATCCTCTAACAATAAATACTTTATAAATAGATACGTAGGGCTTATAGCTGGTAGTTTAATAAGGATAGGTGAAAAGTGAAGAAAGTCTGCAGCTAGTTGTTTTTCATTATTTTATTCCCATAAAATAATGAAAAACAACTAACTGCAGACTTTCTTCACTTTTCACCTATCCTTACTTTATAAATGTTATTATATATTATGTATCTTTTATAAAAGCATAAAAATATATAAATATAGGCCAGATATAGGCTAATACTATATCGGCTGTTAGACTAGCCTGCCATCTATTGCAAGAATGCTGAACTAATTTGACAGTTGGGTTTTAAACAGTGGCGTCATTTCAACTTTTTCTTGGGGGGGGGGGGGGGCAAACATTTTTTTTTCTTAAAATTTACTTACAAATGGGTACTCAAATTTGGCCAAAACATATTTAATTTTTTTTTTTTTTTTAATTTATTTAATTAATTGTTTAATTTTATACAGTTTGTATACTCGTAGATGTATTTTGGAGTATTTCATTTAGAATAATATAAAATTTTATAAAAATCAAAGCCCTTGGAGGAGGCAAATGCCCCCCCCCCCAAATGACGTCACTGATTTTAAATAAATCATCTAAGCTTATTTTAAAAATTTCTTAATTAATATGTGATTAATATCAGCAATAAATTCATTTTTAAATTTAAAAAAAATTAAAGATTATTGAGACTGATTGTTTTTTGTTTTTGCTTGATAACAAAAAAAATTAATTACGATAATTTTTTAATAAGTCATTAAAAAAATTATAGCTCGATGTCCCAATAATCTCTTATGAATTAAAAAAAAACCGCATTGAAAAATTACTTATAATAGTCTAGTTTTTTTTTTTTTTTTGACGTGACAACGTCTTACAAATCATGTTAGAGGGGCATGCACGAAAAAGTTTATCAGCTTGAATAACTCCTCTGTCTTAAGAGGTATAATTATGGGGAATATACGGTTAGAAAGAATGAGTTTTCAGCTAAAGATTTCACCATTTATTTTTTTCCTATCATTTTATTTTACCGCGCTGCGGTAAATTCTAATTTGAAATTTTAAACCCCTGTAGATTCCGAACGGCTAATCAGATCTGACTAAATGGGATGTCATTTGGTGCAGAAAGATAACCTCTAATAGAATAAATAAAAAAATCCAGAGTAATTAACTCTAAAATTGGTTTTTTTCTCAAAAAACCTCATTTTTTAGGCAAAAAAATATCGAAAAATAGCCCTACTTGTGCAACGCATAGCGACTTGACCATAAAAGCTACATTAAATCTAAATATAGTTTTAGAAAGAGTGGTTCAATACCCCGGGGTGTTTTTTTCTTTTTTTTGATATGAGGTCATTTTACCGCATGAGAGCACTCGGCGGGATTTCGTTTTTCGAAAATTTAAACACCTGTAGATTCCGAACGGCTAATCAGATCTGACTAAATGAGATGTCATTTAGTGCAGAAAGATAACCTCTAATAGAATAAATAAAAAAATCCCGAGTAATTAACTTCAAAATTGGTTTTTTTCTCGAAAAACCTCATTTTTTAGGCAAAAAAATATCGAAAAATAGCCCTATTTGTGCAACGCATAGCGACTTGACCATAAAAGCTATATTAAATATAAATATAGTTTTATAAAGAGTGGTTCAATACCCCGGGGTGTTTTTTTCTTTTTTTTGATATGAGGTCATTTTACCGCATGAGAGCACTCGGCGGGATTTCGTTTTTCGAAATTTTAAACCCCTGTAGATTCCGAACGACTAATCAGATCAGACTAAATGAGATGTCATTTGGTGCAGAAAAAAATCCTCTAATAGAATAAATAAAAAAATCCCGAGTAATTATCGCTAAAATTAGTTTTTTTCTCGAAAAACCTCACTTTTTAAGCATAAGTCGCTCTTAATGGATAAAAGTTTGGCCACACCTGTCATATATTGTTTCAATGAAAATGTTTGAACATGTTTATTTATGAAAACAAACTACTAGTAAAAAAAAAAAAATAAAAACAATACTTCCTCTCTTTATATTTCAATATAGGTAAGAGAAAAAAAAATTTTTTGAATTCAAGCAAAAAGACGTTGTCACGTTAAAAAGCCACCGGCTGTGTAGAAGACACAGCCAACACCTAATTTTTTTTAAGTACGTTTAGACGTCGCTTCTGAACCCCCTTAAAAAAAACTCAAACATTGAGAGCTATATGTTAGTTTTATCTAAAATTTCTATTAGTTTTACGATATATTTCAATTTTCAATTGCATAAATTTTTATTTTAGAATTTTAAACCAGTTTTTACACAAAGCTCTGCCCAAATTTTTTAAAAGGATTTCTAAAAATGAAAACGTTCGTTATATTTGCATTTTCATTTTAGAAACCCTCCTTTAACACCCTATGTTTTATTGATTTCTAGTAACTCTTGCAATCAGAACAGAAATATCTCTCTCTAAAAGGCCTTTTCTAAATCACTGTCATTGTGTAAAAAAGAGGTCAAGAGAAGATTTTTACTAAACTTACTGTAGTACTCTTAAGTAGAAAAATGCCATTAAATTAAAACTACTTGCTCAAATTCTTTTTCTTTGAAAAATTCTTTTTTGCAATTTCAAGTAAAAGATCGATGTCAGAATTTTAAAAGCTTCTTTTCATCTTTTATAATTTGTTCCTTTTTGAACTTGTCATAAACTCGTGTTGGATTAAACTATCGACTTTTTAAAAAAAAAGTGATAATTATTTAGTGAAATGATTAACGTTTTTTTTTTTTTTTTTTATTTTTTTGTTAGAAAAAGGAAAAAAGATTTTTCTCCAATTAACTTGTAGAATGTTATCTGATGTTGGTCAGCCTCTTGTTAAATTAAAGGAAAGAAAATTAAGACACTGAAAAGAGAGTGAATAAAGAAAACGGGAAAAAAGTTTGCTCAAAAAGATACTAAAAAAAGTTTGAATTAAATAAATCAGTAGCTTCTTTCTGTCTATTACTTTCTCTTACCTCTATATATGTTAATATAGAGAGAAAGTATTGGATTCATGTCAAAAGTTCGATGTCGAAATTTTTATGGATAAACACGCTTTGAGGTCCCCTGAATCCAAAAAAGTGGTTTTCGCGACATGGTCTGTGTGTGTGTGTTGTGTCTGTCTGTATATATGTCTGGGACTTGACACGAAGCTTTTGAACAAAATCGAGCAAAGAGTACTACTAGTACTTTACTGATGCACTTTTTCAGTTTTTTTCGATTTTCTCTAAATTTGCTCCAACGATTTTTTTTTTAAATTCAAAAATCAATTATTTTTTAGATTCTCAATAAAATGTATATTCTCATTTTGTCATTGAAATCTTCTGAAGACCACTTTACTCCTGTACTCCATAGAAAAAGATAGGAGAAATGGTAGTCATAGTAACAAAATATTTTCCCATGTTTATAAATTTTACCTCTTGAATTCTGAATTCATGTATATCAGTGGAAACTAAACACATAATATGTGTACAAATTACATATTATGTCGACACAAAAAATCTGGTGTGACAAGCACAGTAGACAACTTTCTCTTGCCGAAGGGTCATTGGAGAAATCCAGAAACCTTTAATCTACATATTATCAGCTATAGGCCTACACCTCCGTCAAAAATATTTACTTTAAGTTATTTGTTGCAAAGAAGATCCCGGTTCAAATCCTTGGCATGCAGGATTTTTCATTAAATAAAAATATTTATTTAATGTAAACAAATCCTCAAGCAAGCCCTGAATTGGAATATAGGATCTTTCCACAATAGCCCTCAGGCAACTCTACGAGGAGAGGGGTTGCTGTGACATCCCGTCCTGTGGAAGGGACGTAAAGAAGGTTCCCTCTCAGTGATGCATTCTTCGAAAGGAGTAGGCTACACCCGGTGCTGAGAGAGTCCCTCCTCAACTAGGACATCCTCCATAGCATAGAAGAGGTTGGATAAAAGGAGCCGGTTGGAACCAGAAATAAGGATTAGTTCACTAGCTAGAGACGAGAGAGCAGGAGGAGGAGCTAGAGATAGGAAATGATGTAACTTCACGGGGTGCCGGTAGATGGATGGCTACGGCCAGAGGCCGGTTGGGTTTGAGGTGTGTGTCTCCGTACACGTAAGCACCTCGGGTAAATAAACCGGAATCCAGATAGGAATTTCAAAAATAAATAAATAAGTTATTTGTATATATTTGATGAACTATAAAGAGAAAAGCAAATCTTACTACATAGAAAATTTCATCAACAAGAAATTGATAAATTGTTAGGATGAACTTTTAGGACGATTCTTGGATTTTGTTTGTGAAAAGGCTCTGCTTAAAATTAATATTAATGAAACTAGATAAAAAAAAAAGTAATCCTAAAACACACAGCGTGTGGATCGCCAAGAGAATAGATGATAAAATTAATAAGAAAATATAAAAGAGGAAATTTTTAATTATGTAAAAGTATTTATTAAAAAAATTATCTTCAAAGAATAAATATAGAAAAGAATTAAATAGATAATTAAATACCTATGGGGTTTATTTATTTTAAAAATATATATGTAAAAAAAAACTATTTCCATTGTCAGTCTTTTAGGTGAGATTTCATTTTGGAAGTGAAATAAAAAACCATGACGTCAAAAAAAAAATTTGGTGTGACTGGTCGCACAGCACACAACTTTCTCTTACCTTCGGTAATCGGAAGTTGTGTTCTGTGCTTGTCACACCAGATTTTTTGTGTCAACATAAATTTAGTTTCCGACAGTATGGTACATTCGATTTTAAAGATGTAAAATGGGGAAATATTTATGTTTTGTTACCATGGCATCCATTTCTCCTATCTTTCCTATGAAGTACAAGAGTAAAGTGTGCTTCAAACAATTTTAAGAGCAAAATGAGAATATATATTTTAAAGAGCATCTAAAAAATGATTGATTTTTGAATTTTAAACAAAATCGTTGGAGCGAATTTAGAGAAAATCGAAAAAACTAAAAAACTACATCGGTAAAGTACTAGTACTTTTTGGCGTTTTGTTCAAAAGCTTAGTGCCACGTACCAGGAGGGTACCTAACTTAAATTTAAAATTTCAACCTTATAGCTGTTTTCGTTCTTGAGATATTTTGTTCACAGACACACAGACAGACCATGTCGCGAAAACCACTTTTTTGGATTCAGGGGACCTCTAAACGAGTATATCCATTAAAATCCCGACATCGAATTTTAGACATGAATCCAATACTATCTGACTATTTATATACCGTATTACATATATACATAGGTAAGAGAAAGTAAAAAATTTCACATTATTTTTTTTTCTTTATTGACTAAAAGCACGATTCTTAAGATTTGAATAGATATTTTGATGATCAACTAGGTAAAAATCCCGTCTGCATTTATTTATTAAGTGTAGGTTTATAAAACGTCTTTTATAAAAAAAAAGATTTATGTGAGGGTTCCTTAAAATATTTTTCCAGGATCAGACTATAGAGTGATAAATATAAGGAGAGTAAAATAGCATGAGCGTATCCAACTTAAAACTGAAAGAGGGTAACTTCTTAAATTCAACCTCTAAAATGGAGCAGGGGGAGGGGGTCCATGATTGGCATGAAATAGTAAACAATAAAAAAGAAGGAATAAGATTTATTAACACTAATTCTCATATATGGCATGAATTTTCAGTTTTTTTATTTATATTTATTATTGTTTTTTATTTTCCTTTTAACTACCTTCCCCCCCCCCCCCTCTGGATAAGCCCATGTTAAGAAACTCTGTCAGCCTTTAAAGAAAAATTTAATTGTATGATAAATTATATTTTTGTATAGTGAGTGCCAAGTTAAACTCATCTGTTTTTCTCCATGTGATAATTTCATTGTTTTTATAAAAGATAGTCGAATTTTTGATTGGAAAATTTCCAAGATTTTGACCACTAAAATTTTCATTAAAAATTTTCATAAAAGAAACAATGAAATAATCACATGTGGAAAATGGATGGAACTTAACTTGTAGGCACTAACTGAAATGCAAAAAAGCCTACACACATTAAATTAAATTAATTAAGTTATCACAGAGGAAAAGCAGATTATTCGCATTTATTTATTTGTTAATAAGACAAGTCTAAAACAATTGTAGAGGAAAGAAAATTGAAAATTCAAATTGAATTTGAAAGATAATAAAAAACGAACGGGTTAGTGGAGCTCCCAGATTAAGGATTCAGTGTATTAATAGAGAGGAGTTGATAAATATATACCGGTATAAAGTAATAGATAAATGGAATAAAAAAATAAATCTTTTCAAGCCTGAATCAAAAAATAACCAATTTAATAAATACATTTAAAAAATGCAAAGAATACACAAATAATAAGGTGGAATCTAGAAGCTCCCGAGTTGGGGATCAAATAAATATCACAAAATACACTTTGTAGAATTAAAAATGATTATAAATTAAATTGATTTCAACCATAAATGTACCAACTAAGTTATTTTGGTAATCTAATTCAATAATCATACTCAAATCGACTTTGACACTTAATACTGTACTTTGAAGGTTCTCCTTTCGTTTAAAATTAAGGATTTGAAGGTTTTCCTTCGGTTTAAAATTAAGGAATAAAGTCAAAATAAATTTTTAATAAATATTTTTGAACTATACTCACAAGCTGTCCGGTTTTCTATCATCGTGTCATCATAATAGAAGATAGGTTATAATGAGTTGTATTTTATCCACTGGCACCTACCAAATAAATAAATAGATTAATTTAAACAATTTAAATAGATAAAAAATATTTTTAGTTTAGATCTAATATTTATATTATGTGTTCATATGAAAAAGCATTCAAATGAACATTGAAATGAAAAATTGCTTTCTTTTAATAATAATAAGAATAATTTAAATTTCACAATTACCTTTTTATAATAATAGATGATTTAATATTTATAAAACACTGTTACACTTAATAAAAAATCACTAAATATAAAATAAAACTTTATTAATCACACACAAATGAACGTTGCAAATTAACTTGACAGCACCGGTCAAAGAGACTAACTCGAGTAGAAGGCTCATTGACTGATGACATCATCATCGGTGACGCAAGAAGTAAAATTCAAATTTTAAATAAATAAATTAGAAAAAGATTTAAATTCAATAACGGATATCGTCAGTCTTCTATGGCCTGAGTTGCCGAAAAGACTGTGAATGTGATTGTGAATGAGAAAAAAGTGTGAATGTTTTAATTAAATTTAAAAAAAAAATTCTGTTACCATGGCAACCATTTCTTCTATCTTTCCTATAATGTACAAGAGTAAAGTGGTCTTTAGATGATTTCAACGGCAAAATGAGAATATACATTTTAAAGAGCATCTAAAAAATAGTCGATTTATGAATTTAAAAAAAAATCGTTGGAGCGAATTTTGAGAGAATCCAAAAAAACTAAAAAAGTACATCAGTAAAGTACTAGTACTTTTTAGCCGATTTTGTTTAAAAGCTTATTTACACGAGTTCGGAGGGTGCCTAACTTATATATAAAATTTCAACCTTCTAGCTCATTTCCTTCATGATCAAAAATGTTCACACACACACACACACACAGACCAATTTGCGGGACCCACTTTTTTGACTCAGGGGACCTCAAACATGTATATCCATCAAAATCTCGACATCGAATTTTTGACATGATCGCAATACTTTCTTTCTCTATATATTTCATGTCTAGGGTAAGAGAAAGTAAAAAGAAGAAATTCCACCAAGTGAAAGAAAAAGAGAATTTTAAAGAAGATTTAACGTTACCTAGATATTGATTGGTTAATATAATTGAAATTTGTGGCCGATAACTGAGTATCCATCCTACTTGTGAACATAGGTTTCTCTCCCTTTAATTGATTTTAAACGGCATCTCTGTATATATGGATGCCTTTGATGAACTTTGCCCCGATTACAAGAGGCAGTCACTAATTATACAACAACACATCTCTAATTTACTGCCATCTATAAATGATGGTACACAATTTGTTGTTGTTGGATGCTATTTTCAAAGTGAAATTACGAAGCCCTTATCTTTAACAAAACTTTTGAAAGATTGTTGATGTCCTCAGGGTCGCTTCTTAATTTTGAAAAATCTAATTAATTAAAGAAAGGATTCAATTTAGTATTTTGTTGCCTATATAGGGTGATTCAATTTAAGTAGAAGGATTTTATTTATAGTAGATTTAATTCGTTAAAGTTGATAAACGAGTTTTCAATAAAAATTTGGTTCTAAAACAAACTCTCGTTAGTTTTTTACTTTCTCTTACCTATGTATATATGTAATATATATATATAGGGGGGGGGGGGGGGGAGAGAAAGTATTGGATTCATGTCAAAAATTTGATGTCGAGATTTTGATGGATCTTCACGTTTTGAGGTCCCCTGAATCCAAAAAAGTGGTTTTCGAGACATGGTCTGTCTGTCTGTCTGTGTGTGTGTCTGTGAACAAAATATCTCAAGAACGAAAAGAGCTAAGAGGTTGAAATTTTATATTTAAGTTAGGCACCCGCATGGGACGTGACACGAAGCTTTAGAACAAAATCGACCAAAGAGTACTAGTACTTTACTAATGCACTTTTTCAGTTTTTTTCGATTTTCTCAAAATTCGCTTCAACGATTTTTTTTTTAAATTCAAAAATCAATTATTTTTTAGATGCTCTTTAAAATGTATATTCTTATTTTGTGATTGAAATCTTCTGAAGGCCACTTTACTCTTGTACTCCATAGAAAAGATAGGAGAAATGGTTGCCATGGTAACAACATATAAATATTTTGCCATACTTATAAATTTTACATCTTGAAAATCGAATGTACCCTACTGTCGGAAACTAAATACATGTCGACACAAAAAATCTGGTGAGACAAGCACAGTACACAACTTTCGATTACCGAAGGTAAGAGAAAGTTGTGTGCTGTGCGCCAGTCACACCAGATTTTTTTTTTTATAATTTATGTATTAGTTATTTTTTAGACATCCATCATTACATAAACGAATGTCCCGAAAATGGCTGAAACATTTCGGATTCTCTCAAAATAAAATTATATTATCAAGTAAGAGTATGTCACTCATTTAATTTGATGACTTATGTTCTTCTGCAATAGCTACTATGACATTACATGTCGTTTCTCCCTAATTTTGCTAATGATCCGTTTAAAAGGTGTCACACGTTCAATTAATTCTTTAACTTTTGAGACAGAACTTTAAAATATTATATTCATCATGTATAATAAAACAAGTTGCTAAATTTAATATAGGTTTGAATGAATGATATCATATATTAGTTTATCAATGCTGCCTCCTCCCCGTATCTCTTTCAGACACGCTAATTAAAGTTCGCTTTTGAATACAGATAGAAATATATATATACTCTGTCAGACCTCATTTTACTGTTTCATCTTTCTGCTCGTTTCTCTACTGAATCAGTACCATTTACAAATTTTAAAAAGTTAACACGAGCGTAATTTTATTCGAGATATTAATTTTAGAAATACTTTTGAAATGAATTAAAAAATTTTTTACTATAGTATCCGTAATTATCTATTGTTTCATCTTAATCTACTATTATTTATTGGACGACCAATTCTTGTTGGTATGTACCACTCAGTGCATTTATATGGCACTATCATAAAACAACGCCATTAAGTTAGGAACCCGCACATGACACATGCACATAAATGCCTAAACACAGACACCTATGTCGTTTGGGATGTCTAGCTCAATGGCGTTAGTTTTATGATAGTGACACTGTGTTCGAGAGTGGAGCATTGAATTTAGTGAATCAAAATGTTTAGCCCTCAGATGTGTGTCTTAAAAGTAGTTTTTCCCCTTCAGTTGCATTAAAAAAAGATGATTTATTTATTTTAACTAACTCTCGAGCACACCAGGCATTTGTGGCGCCGACTAATACATACAATGCTACAAGAATGGCCATTTAATAATAGTAGATTAAGATGAAACAATAGTTAATTAGATCAAGGGTTCGCAAACCGTACCAGAAATCTTTTAATTCCAATCTCAATCTTCAAGGTAAAAATTTTTTTTTTTTTTTCTCAGCGCTTATGGATAGTAGGTTTTCAAATTTTGTCAAGTAGTGGCCGGGTAGGGAGACAGACACGAAAAAGTTAGCGACTTGAATAACTCCTCTGTCTTAAGAGGTATAATTATGTTGAATGTACGGTTAGAAAGAATGATTCTTCAGCTAAAGATTTCACCATTTATTTTTTTCCTATTATTTAATTTTACCGCGCGGCGGTAAATTCTAATTTGAAAGTTAAAACCACTGTAGATTCCGAACGACTAAATGTGATGTCAATTTGTGCTTTAAAAGAGTAAATGTTTGTCTGCTTTTTCCTTTCATTTTTCAAGGAACGTTTAAAGATAATTTCTAAGTTTCCTAAAAATAAATCATTCGATTCATAAGAGTGTTATCAGTGCCAGTGCCAGCGATTTTATTTGGGGACTAACTGTCAGGAAATTTTAATGAACGGGTGGGAGAGATGAGAGAAAAGTTGCTGCCCCTGGGGAATAGAAATAAGAAATTAGAGATAAAAAGCAATTTTCCATTGAATAAAGTTTTCAGTTTTGGAATTACTATTTTGTTGGAGGGAGAGAGCGGTCCCCTTGGAACTGAGTGCCTAGTTATCACTTTTTGTCCAAAGGGCTTATTATGTACTTTTGGCATTATTAGAATTCATTCAGACTATGGCATTATTAGAATTCATTTGAGGGAGTGATAAATTCATTGTCCTATAATTTAATAAAATTAACATTGATTTTAGTTTATAATAGAAAATAAATAATGACAGAATCTATTCTGAAAAACAGGCAAAACTCCAACTCGGGTCAATTCTACAATACTACACTATGTGTTCAAATTTAATAATAGAGATAAATGAGATGAGATAAAAATGAATTAATTGAAATTCAATTGTTTCAATAAAGATGGACATTAACATTAAAGTTTTATCTCGCTAACTCAGAATGTAAGTTTATAATATGAGCCCCCGGGCCTTGGTGTAGTGGTTAGCATGCTTTTGTACCAGGAAACGAAAAGATTTTGAATGAATATTTCAGTCTTTTTAAGGCAAATTTTGCCAATTTTTAGAGCATATCAATCCGACCCTAATTATGACGATTACACGTTTACGTTAACGGTTTGCCCTGAATATTAGGTGGTGTTTAGCCACGGAAACATCGGCAGGAGTAAAAAAAAAAAATCAATTTGGTCAAATTCAAATGGTGAAAGTTAAGTCCTTGAAATAAACTTTATTTTTCTATAAGATACTTTTAAAAATTGTCAAGAATATATTTTTCTTATTTCTAGTTAGAATTCACTTTACTTTATTTAAATTGAAATTGAAAGAGTAAGAAAAGAAAAGTCAAAGAAATATTACTATAAAATCATTCTCACTTTGAAAGATTTATTTATGATAATATATACATAACATAAACAAAAAAAAAATCTATATAGAAAACCTTTCAAAGACGTCGTTCGCTTTGCAAAAAAACGATATATTTGATGTACTTTTTCGTACTTATATTTGTTATAAAAGTAAAGAAAATAAAATTTTATTAAAGAAATTAAAGCGCGTGTTACATTAAAACCCCTTCTATATCTTTGTAAAATACAGAGAAAATATTGAGACCTAAAACAAATACAAATCAGCTATTTGAATTTGTATTAATAAATTTATCTGTTTTCCTTTAATTAAAATTCCCTTGATTAGAAGTCGTTCCACGTTTTTCGCGACCTTTATAAATTAATATCCCATTTAGAATCCCACTGAAAAGATGGCGTTAAAGATATGATTAAATTAATAAATTTACGTAGGTCGAATATTTAAAAAATATTTTTACTCTACAAATTATTCAATTATATATACAATTCATTAATTGAATGTTGGCTATGTTGATCCATTGTGTAAAGAGCTAAAAAGAACTACGCCCCTGCCCCCTCCCAATCATTTTTTTACACAAGATATATCAAAATTAAATGAAAAATAATTATTTTTAGTATGGTATTATTATAAATAATCCCCTAGCTCCTGGTTTCAAAGGTCAAGAGTTCGCATCCCGACCCAGGCGAGAAATTTATTTCAATTGAATTGAAGAAATAAAGAGGGACGGGGTCTAAATGGCCTCAGATGCTGAAAAAGCTCTTAAACCAATTAAAAAATAATAATAATAAAATATCAAAGTTTATTTAGTCTATAATTTTAATTGCTTGAAAAAATGTTTGCCTTCGGCGAATTAACAAAGCTATTGTTGTATTACTTTCTCTTACCTATGTATATATGTAATATATATATATAGAGAGAAAGTATTGGATTCATGTCAAAAATTCAATGTCGAGATTTTGATGGATCTTCACGTTTTGAGGTCCCCTGAATCCAAAAAAGTGGTTTTCGCGACATGGTCTGTCTGTGTGTGTGTGTGTGTGTGTGTGTGTGTGTGTGTGTGTGTGTGTGTGTGTGTGTGTGTTCAATTTTAAGCATGAAGGAATTGAGCTATGAGGCTGAAATTTTATATTTAAGTTAAACACGCCCCGGGACCGGAAAAATAAGCTTTTAATCAAAATCGTCCAAAGGGTACTAATACTTTACTGATGTACTTTTTCAGTTTTTTTCGATTTTCTCAAAATTTGCTCCAACGATTTGTTTTAAAATTCAAAAATCAATTATTTTTTAGATTCTCAATAAAATGTATATTCTCGTTTTGTCATTGAAATCTTCTGAAGACCACTTTACTCTTGTATTTCATAGGGAAGAAAGGAAAAATGGTTCCCATGGTAACAAAATATAAATATTTTCCCATACTTATAAATTTTACATCTGAATTCATATGTTCCGTACTGTCGGGAACTAAATATATGTCGACACAAAAAATCTGGTGTGACAAGCACAGAACACAACTTTCGATTACCGAAGGTAAGAGAAAGTTGTGTGCTGTGCGCCAGTCATACCAGATTTTTAAAATAAGATTCAGAAAAAATAATAATGGAGCCCCTAATGAATTCGAATATTATTTAAATAGCGGAAAGAAGTGTCAAATTCTTTTTCTTACTAATCTCTACTAATGTGAAAAAAAATTTATAATAAGGTCAAGCGAGACAAAAAAAAAAATAAATAAATAAATAAAAACGATAAGGTTTAAAAAATTATGAAAATTTTGATTTAATTTTTACTCAAAATATTTAGTTCTAATTAGGAACCGACCGAATATTCGGTTTCGGTTACGGTTTCGGCCAGTTTCGGCCAAAAATCATGGTTTCGGCCGTAGTTTCGGTTTCGGCCAAAAAGTGGCCGAACCTTTCGGCCGGCCGAAACCAGAGTCTGAAAAAATGGGATGAGACTCGCATGCAAAAAAAAAAAAAAGGTCAAATAATTTGCTCTTGAGGGAGAAAAAATTTTAGTCTCCCTAAAAAAAAGGTAAAATGATTTTCACGGGGGGGGAAAAAAAATTCAAAAAAAAAAAAAGTAAAATGAAAAAAAATTTTTATAGGAAATACAAGTTTCGGTTTCGGTTACGGTTTCGGCCGAAACTAAGGTTGAGGCCGAATATTCGGTTTCGGTTTCGGCTGAAAATCTTGTTTCGGTCGGACCCTAGTTCTAATTGAGAAAATTTGGTAAAAAATTTTTGTTATAAGATATCCGAAAAATTTCACATTCAATATGAAAGAAACAAGAGGGAAAAGACAAATACGCCTGTGAGATAGGCAACCGGTTATTCTCGCAGGCGCCAATAATAAAAAGAATAGGCCTATAAAGTTTTATTGCTTTACGTGAGAAATTGAAAAAAAAAAATCTCAATTGATAACAAGCAATAAATAAATAAACTAATAAATAATTTTTTTTTTTTTTTTAACACTCCCACTTTTTTCTCATTCACTCTCACATTCACACAGTCTTTTCGGCAACTTAGGCCATTTAAGACTTTTACGAAAACCGTTATTTAATAATATATATTTATCTGGGGTCCAGGCCTTCTTATTTAAGCCATTTGGTATCCAAATGGCTTAAATAAAATCATCGGACTGCCTGGGGTCCGAACCCGCGACGTTTGGTATACGAGGTTAGCACGCTAACCTCTACACCAAGCCCCGAGGGCTAATAAATAAATTGATTAAGGGAGTTTTTAATTATTGACCACATTTTGTATTAATTATTAAATTATTAAATATAGCTAAATACTGCACAATTTTAAAAATTCCAAACTTCTGAATGGATTTATTTAAAATAAAATATAAGTATTTGTGATGAATAAATTACAATATTTTTCATACTAAATAATTTGCTATATCAATATTTCAATTAAATTAATCGATTGTATTATTATAAGTAGAGACCGGACAAAAAGCATAAAAAATGGAAAAAAAGTGCTTAAAAAAGCATAAAAAACTTGAATAAAAAGTTGTTAAATATGCATAAAAGTCGAAAAAAGCATCTAATAAGCAATTTTTACTCATACCAATGGCGTATACAAATTTTTTTTTAAAGAAACTAAATTTATTCCGCCCGCTCTGCGAAAAATTTTTTTTTGCGGAACCAAATTTTTTCACCCTGCGGAAAAATTTTTTTTTACAAGGCTATATTTTTTCACACTACGGGGTTTTTGGAAAATTTTTTTGGGGCGCCCCCCCCTTAAATACGTCCCTGGTGTATGCGTGTGTGAATGGGAAAAAAGTTTTTTAATAAAAAAAAAAAAAATTATAAATATTCGTAAAATAAGTTCAAATAAGCACGAAAGGGAAAAAAGCATGAAAACTCAAAAAAGCAAAAAAAGCATAAAAAATGCAATCTCAATACACTTAGTTTTTCCTAATTCGTATAGAAATTAAATATCTAATGGTTGCTTATAAAATTGAGCAATAAGCATTTTGCTTAAAATCCGGTCTCTAATTATAAGTTTGAAACTTGGTGACCTTCAAAAACATGTTTATTTTTGTTCAAGTTTTATTTTAAGCTTTCAGTTTATTACTTTCTCTTACCTATGTATATATGTAATATATATATAGAGAGAAAGTATTGGATTCATGTCAAAAATTCAATGTCGAGATTTTGATGGATCTTCACGTTTTGAGGTCCCCTGAATCCAAAAAAGTGGTTTTCGCGACATGGTCTGTCTGTGTGTCTGTCTGTCTGTCTGTCTGTGTGTGTTCAATTTTAAGCATGAAGGAATTGAGCTATGAGGCTGAAATTTTATATTTAAGTTAAACACCCCCCGGGACCGGAAAAATAAGCTTTTAATCAAAATCGGCCAAAGAGTACTAGTACTTTACTGATGTACTTTTTCAGTTTTTTTCGATTTTCTCAAAATTTGCTCCAACGATTTTTTTTTAAATTCAAAAATCAATTATTTTTTAGATGCTCTTTAAAATGTATATTCTTATTTTGCGATTGAAATCTTCTGAAGACCACTTTACTCTTGTATTTCATAGGGAAGATAGGAGAAATGGTTGCCATTGTAACAAAATATAAATATTTTCCCATACTTATAAATTTTACATCTGAATTCATATGCTCCGTACTGTCGGGAACTAAATATATGTCGACACAAAAAATCTGGTGTGACAAGCACAGAACACAACTTTCGATTACCGAAGGTAAGAGAAAGTTGTGTGCTGTGCGCCAGTCACACCAGATTTTTTTTAAATTGTTTTCACTTTATGATATAAAGTAGCCGGGGGCTTCGCTCCCCTGGACCCCCCTCAGCTGGCTCGGGCCCGCCTGCGGCGGACCCTCGCCATTTCTTCTTAATTATGAAAAGAAAATTATTATTATTCCATTCCAATCCAGTACCTGCTTGAGGATTTACATTCATGGAATACACAAATGAAAAGAATACATAAATATTTCTCTATACATTTCCGATGGGAGAAATCGAAACTTTAAGAATTAATAACTTAAAAAGTTTTAGGAATTTCGGGATGAAAATAATTTTCCTGTAATCGTGAGAAGGTCCTCTTTATGCATATAAAATTTCATTTCAAAATTCCAACGGGAAGTTGCCTAAATAGAGCGAGACAGACGGTCGGGCAGACAGACAGACGGACATTAGCGAATTATATATAAAGATTTAATTTTATTATTTCAGTTTACGCATTTGAAGTTAATAGGGCTTATTCATTGGTCGGTTCAAGTTCATCTAATGTAATTACCGTTTATTTAAACGAGCTTCTTGTATATCTCATGTTCGATGGTATATACTCTTTAGGATGTCTGTTGTATATATATCATTGTGTTATCAATTCTGTAAAGTCCTAAATGGCCTCAGTAGCAGAGAGGGAAAAAAATTCCCCTCCAGGCTTAGAGTACCAATTTCATCCGGTCCTCTTTTTGGGTGCATCAGCATCTAGGCTATATTGAACAATTTCTTCCAGTGAATTCATTTAAAACATTAATTGCAGGTAGAAGAAAGAAAGACACTTTTCAGTTGTTTTTTTTTTTATCCGACTTTGATTGCTTCTCCTTGATTTGAATAATTGAAAAAGGAAAATGCGCTAAGTATTCCTAATAAAGAACAGATTGTTTCTATTTATATGAGCTTTTTTCGTATTTCAATTTCTTTACAAATCTAATTTCAGTTGAACTCATTTTTATGCAACTTGATGATTATAGAATGAGTATTATTCCGAACAACTGATAGAAAAATTATAGAATAGATGTTTTAGATTGCAAGAATCCTAAAAATCATTAAACAATTTATCGCCAATCAGACTAATTTATGATAAAAATCTATCAGACTTGTGTTTTAAATCAAATTTTAATTTAAAATTTAATCAAAATTAAACGAATGAAATCTAAACTGAGATAAAATCAAATATTGACTTAATATGCGATATCAGTGCTATCAGAGATATTTTTGAACAGAAATGATGACAATAGATGAGGATTTCTAAAGGGAATATACAGTTTATTTAGACATAAATATAAAAAAAGTAACAATCAATTTTCAATTCTATTGGACTGAATTCTCTTTATTTCATATCATCTCATGAAACGGTGGTATTTATAAACTATACTAGTATAAATCTACCGGTCACTACTGTATTTAGTCAATCATTGACAAATTATCTTCTTACCCTTGAAAATAATCTGTTTTTCAGAACCTGCTTAATACAATTAATTGGATTTGATTTTTCAAAAGGAGAGATAGGGCCAATGCTTTTCAATGGAGAAATTTTTAAATCCTCATATTACTCTACATAACATCCACTATAAGGGTGTGAGACCTCATTTCGAAATCCAGACGGGGAGTTGGTCAAACAGTTACGACAATTGTTCTCTCCATACATTTCGAAATCCAGACGGGGAGTTGGTCAAACAGTTACGACAATTGTTTTCTCCATACATTCTTAATAACTCAAAAAGTCATAGGAATTTTGGGACGAAAATAATTTTCTTGTAATTTCTAGAAAACCAGCATATAAATCTGTCGGGAATCAAAATTTAAAATTTCACTGTAAATATATTTTTACTTGCTAGATGTGTATTATTTTAATATAAAAAATTGCCATGAAAAACCCTATGCACTATTTAAAAAATTTTTATTAGAGATTATAGTAATTCACATAGGCCTACAGTACTATGGGTATATATATTTTTAAGCGTATATCTATGGCTACCAGTGGCGTAACGAGGGGGGGGGGCAAGGGGGGTCATCATGCCCTGGGTGCTATTCACAAAGGGGCGCCAAATGGCCCGCAAAACAAAAAATTGCTGGATAATTTTTATTTTTATTATAATTGATTTCTGGAAAATATATTTTAAATTTAGTGCCAGTGTAATATAATAATTTTGTATATTTTACATATAATATTATATGGTTTTTGAATAGGGAGGGGGGAGCTAAAAAGGTAGTGTGTCCTGGGCTCGAGTTAAGCTCGCTACGCCACTGGTAGCTATAGAATATATTTAAAATCGAATAGTTTATGATTTTTACTTTCTCTTCCCTCTATATATGTTAATATATATATAGAGAGAAAGTATTGGATTCATGTCAAAAATTCGATGTTGTGATTTTGACGGATATACACGTTTTGAGGTCCCCTGAATTCAAAAAAGTGGTTTTGGCGACATGGTCTGTCTGTCGGGGTGTCTGTCTGTGTGTCTGTCTGACTGTGAACAAAATATCTCAAGAACGAAAAGAGCTCGGAGGTTGAAATTTTATATTCAAGTTAGGCACCCCCATGGGACGTGAAACGAAGCTTTTAAACAAATGCAATTATTAAGTTTTTTTTTTTTTTCTCGATTTTCTCAAAATTCGCTCCAACGATTTTTTTTTTTTATTCATAAATCAACTATTTTTTAGATGCTCTTTAAAATGTATATTCTCATTTTGCCATTGAAATCTTCTGAAGACCACTTTACTCTTGTACACTATAGAAAAGATAGGAGAAATGGTTGCCATGGTAACAGAATTTAAATATTTTTCCATGTTTATAAATTTTACATCTTGAAAATAGAATGTACCGTACTGTCGGAAACTAAATACATGTCGACACAAAAAATCTGGTGTGACAAGCACAGAACATAACTTTCGATTAGCGAAGGTAAGAGAAAGTTGTGTGCTGGGCGCTAGTCACACCATATTTAAAAAAGCATTAATTTTGATTACCTTTAAAAAGGGGTTCCAGAGAGGTGGGTTGGCTGAGGATATGGTCAGAGTGAGTTGTTTAAGTTAGAAAACACCTCGGAGAGTTCGAAGTAGCTCAGGTCTTGCATGTTGTCAACTCGACTGTGTCACTCTGTAAAGAAAAGAAAAAATAATTCACATTAAATAATGAAGAGAAACAGTCATAAAAATAGTTAAAGTTCAGCAAAAGAGAGGAACGTTGAGCTTTGGATCGGGGAAACAAGATAATGATTGATATTTTCTGCAGCTTTGCTAAGTATTAGTATTTTATTAGTATTTGCTATGTTAAGTAACCATTTCTTTGTTGAATAAAATTTGATACCAGGCTGTTTGATTCTTTTGTTTTTGACTTTTTGACTTCATTTAGAATCAAGATTGAGTCCCTCAATTTGAGAAGTAGTTGAAGGACTCTCTAATCGTATTTCAAACATATTGGATTGAAGTCAAATAATGATCCGATTCTCTCATCTTGACCCTGTCTATTTGACAAAGAATGTTAACTTTTTATCTCTTTCATTTCGCCTTTAAATTAATTTAATAGTTTTATATTTTAGGAAATAAATAAATTTAAAAAAAAAAAATTTATATTGTGTATCTTATATAATGACTAGGTGTATGTTCTTAGAAATGTTTATTTTGAGTACTGTGTTTATTTGTAAAATGTTTTCATACAGTGTTTTAACGATTACTTTTTAATGTGATTGTAAGATGCCCACACAGCACAAAATATTGCTGAAATGTTGCAGCAATATTGCCAATCTTGCTCAATATTGAAAATATTGCAGCAACATTGATGCAATATTTCTGCAATGTTGCAAAAGGCGGTCATAGGAATATTGCAACAATATTGCTGCAATATTCCTAGCTTGGAATATTGCCGCTGCAATATTGCAGCAATGTTGCCAATATTTTGCAAGATTTGCAATATTGATGCAATATTAATTGGCAATTTATGCAAGATTCGCAATATTTCTGCAACATTGTAGCAATATTTTGTGCTGATTGGGATGTTAAGTGGCAATCATAGAAATAAAATAAAATTACTTTTTATTCAGGTGAAATTTGACATTAATTTCGGAGTCATGTAAACTTCCATTACTCAGCTGGTAACTAAAAAAATTGTTGTGAGCAAGGGCGGATACAAGGGGGGTAAAGGGGGTAATTACCCCCCCCGAGATTCGAAAAAAATACCTTTTTTTCGCAAAAAAATTTATTTTTAATGTAAAATTTTTAAAATTAATACTTAAAAATTTGATGTGTATTTATATTCTAGCAAACAAGTACAGAATGCGCTTTTAAATTACCGAAATTAAAAAAAATAGTGTGCTGTGCGACGAGTCACACCAGATTACCCCCCGAGAAACACCTCTGGATCCGCCCTTGGTTGTGAGACAGAAAAAAGGAAGGCACTTAGCTGATTTATCCCAAAATATTCAGGGTTAAAATTTCACTTGAATAAAATTTATTTAAAATTATATTTCTGATAATATATTTCACGAAAACTAAGAAACTTTCATCACCTATCTCTCTATTCTTTCGAACCTTTTATTCAATCGACTTAATACTTTAATTACCTTCCTAGTTTAATAATTAAGCAAATCTACGAACGTGCAAAATATAATAAAGAGGTAGCCAAAGAATTTTAATAAGTTAAAATTAAAAAAGAGTTGGTTACAAATTAATGAATGAATTCAGAAGTGATTGAATAAAGAAAGAGATGATTCTTAAATATTTATTTAGATCCAGGATTGTTTCAAGTTAAGTTTTTGTTTAAGAGTTTACCTTCTTTAATCTTGTAATTAAAGAGATCTCAGTAAAAGGTGGTGGGTTCAGGAAACAACCAGGCCAATAAAAAAAACAACAACATTATTTCAAAATTGAATTTTTATACCTCAGAGTTGTTTCATAAATTTTATGAAATCTTTGTTCTAAAGGAAGGCATTTAATCGATTAAATTAGCAACAAGAAAAATGAATAAAAAAGAACCAAGAGAGGCAGTTTTTTTTTTTTTTAAATAAAAGCATCAGTGAAATAATACCCTGAGCCCTTCAACCGTAAATTAAAGTTAAACCAACCAGGGGCGTAGCTGGACCTTGTATCAAAATTTGTTAGGGGCCCTTCTTCCTAAATTTTACAATAATTTTAAAAAGCTATTCAAATTTATTTTTCAAATAATTTTATTTTATTTTGCTCAAAAAAAGAAAATTATATTCCCGTGGTATTTTGCCTGGGTATAATAAGATATGTTTTTTCTGGCTGGGTATCTTTGCTAAGCCCCTGGCTCCAACTCTAAATGATTAAAGAGAAAATTGCACAGCACGCAACTTTTTCTTATCTTCGGTAATTTAAAAATTTTTATTTTCTATCGCAATAATTCTAAATTTTCTGACCTACTTATTTTTTACAAGATGTGGATTTTATAGCTGGATAGTCGTTAGCGTATAAAAAAAAGAATAGCAGCTATGAGTATTTCGTTTATTAAGGCCTCTATGCTGACGTTTCGGTCTTGGTCAAGACCATCTTCAGAGCATGCAGGCCATAATACAATCAAATATTCAAGTGAACATAAAAATTTTTGCCTGTACTCAACTAATTGGCTTATTATTATTGTATTTTCTTTATTATTATTCAATCATTTAACATATTAATATTATTAATTATATAAAACTTGAAAAAAAATTTTATGTTTTGTTCACATACATATATGACTGAATGCCTATATTGACAGCCTGCTCTGAAGATGGTCTTGACCAAGACCGAAACGTCAGCATAGAGGCCTTAATAAACGAAATACTCATAGCTGCTATTCTTTTTTTTTATACGCTACCTACTTATTTTTATGTGAAATTGTAATGCTCTGTGATGCAACCAGAATTTTACCCTAAGAATGTGGGAGATTGATATTTTTTCAAGTGACTCTATTGTTTGATATTAAACAAGATCCTTCGAAGGTTTAAAAAAAAAATGCAAACAAATGAAAAGACAAGAAGTTCAAAAAAATTGGGATTATTTTTTCTCTGTCCTGAGAGAGAAGAAAACGGAATTAAACCCACCCTGGCTGTAACATTGGAGTCTCTGTGTGTTTCTTCCTCCTTTCTTTTGGTATATTGGTAGAGAAAGGATGAGAGCGAATTTGCGTATCAAAGTAGTGATTCGATAATCAAGGGATGGGCAAAGAAAGTAAAAAAGATACGTCTCTTTTGGAAATTTACGCAAAAACTTTCTTTAATACTTTATTTTAAAGAGATACCACTTTTTAAAGGGTGAAATATAAAACTTCGATTGGGAGGGTAATCTAAATTAATCAATAAAATTATTTGATTTGGGAGCTGGCAAGAGTTATTATTCAAAAAATTGTCCAAACAGCAGGTTTTATAAAGAAGGAAGAAAAAGCAGTGTGCGATCACACCGAGACCTGACTTGTGTTTACTGACTGGAGTTCTAACCGAATTGAGGGGTGTCTCACACTAAAACTTGACTGGAGTGACGTAATCATACTTCTCTGTTATTTGGAATATATGTATGTCGTCGGTGTAAACAATGTTTTTTACTTGAATGATACTGTATACCTTCCCAGCAATTTATTTTTAAATAAACTTAATAAAACCATTTATCGTTATATCAAGAAATATTTTTACTAAATTTTAAGTAAAAATATTTCTTAATTGACTATTTAAAAAATAATATTTTATTAATTTAAAAAAATTTGGAATTCCTTATTTTGACTTAACATATATTTCCTGCAATTTTTAATAAAAAATAGAAGTTATCTCAATATTATTATTTATCAGTATTATTATTACTTAAATAAAGCCTTATATTGCCAAAAATATCTTTATTAAGGAACCGATCAAACAGCTGATTGAAAAAGTCGGCCATGTTGGCTTCTCAGACAGCCGGAGTCAAGTCCCGATCCAACAAAATTGGTTAGCCACCAGAGTCCGTATCGTGACGTTGCTCGGTTCGACTCCGTTTCGGCAGCAGTGTGTGCACCTCCATAGGAATACATAGGTTGGGTCCGCCACCTGACTCAACTCAAGTCAAGTCAGGTCCCGGTGTGAACGCACCTTAAAGATTGCAACTTGCGGTATTGCGTTTTTTGAATAGTGAAGCAATTTGAAAGTCTCCTTCCACAAAGTAAAGAAGTATTGGAAAGGTAAAAATCGCTGAGCACGAGAAATAATCTGAGTGATGATTTAGTAAGACAACACGAATCCTTTTTTTAAATCCATTTTGTTGTCAGAGCGTTTTATCCTTTATTTTCGTCCTGATTCAGATAAAATTATGACTGATTTATTTCAATAATTATTAATAAATATTCCTTTTATATGTTTCCATTTTCCTTTATGTTGTTAAACATTCTTGTCTATCGTTTAAAAAAAATGGAAAAAGAGCTCAGACACGCAAACCGTCTCTCTTGGCAAAGGGCTTTTATTTATTTAATGAAAAAATCAAGGCCAGCATATAAAATATTTGTTAAATAATATTTAACAAAAATTCCTTTTTTAAATTATATAAAATAAACAATCACGCTCTTTTTGTAAAAAAAAGGGGTTTTTAACGTGAGGGTGTAATTATTTTTCTAATCAAAATTTAAAAAAATTACATTTGAAAAATCAAGAATTTGACGAAGATATAGGAAAGGAAAATAATTTCTCTATTTCGTTAATTTATAAAAAAAATTATGTTGAGTTTTTAATTATAACGCAAGCATTTATGCCTAGAAGGCACAAATACAGAGTAGATCGTTAAAACCAGTCAAATTAAAAAAAAAATGAATCCCTCCTTTATCAAATGGAAAGAAAATCATGATAAAAACTTCATAGGAAAATATATTAATGAAAAAGTATATACCAGTTATATACCTATGTAGCTGATCAACAAGGAGAAAAATATTAAACAAAATTTAAATTTTTACTTTCTCTTACCTATATATGTATATGTTAATATATATATATAAATATATATATAGAGAGAGAGAAAGTATTGAATTCTTGTCAAAAATTCGATGTCGAGATTTTGATGGATATACACGTTTTGAGGTCCCCTGAATCTAAAAAAGTGGTTTTCGCGACATGGTCTGTCTGTGTTTAATTTAAAGCATGAAGGGATTGATCTAGGAGGTTGAAATTTTATATTTAAGTTAGGCTCCCCCCTAGGGCATGAAAATAAGCTTTTAATCAAAATCGGCCAAAGAGTACTAGTACTTTACTGATGTACTTTTTCAGTTTTTTTTTTCGATTTTCTCAAAATTCGCTCCAACAATATTGATTAAAATTTAAAAATCAATTATGTTTTAGAACTCTTTAGAATGTATATTCTCATTTTGCCATTGAAATCTTCTGAAGACCACATTACTCTTGTAGTTCATAGGAAAGATAGAAATGGTTGCCATGGTAACAAAATATAAATAAACAAATAGTTTGTAAATTTTTCAAATTCAAATGTACAGTACTGTCGGAAACTTAATATATGCCGACACAAACAATCTGGTGTGACCAAGGGCGGATACGAAGGGGGGGGGTAAGGAGGTATCCCCCCCCCCCGAGATTTGAGAAAAATATTTTTTTTGGAGAAAAATTGTATTTTTAATATAAAATTTTAAAAACTAATACTTAAATATTTGATTTGTATATATATATTCTAGTAAACAACTACATAATGCACGTTTAAATTACCGATAATAAGAAAAAATTTGTGTGACCAGTCACACCAGATTACCCCCCCCCCCTCCCCGAGAAACTCCTCTGGATCCGCCACTGGGTGTGACAAGCACAGAACACAACTTTCAATTACTCGAAGGTTAGAAAAAAATTGTGTGCTGTGCGACCAGTCAGACAAAATTTTTTTTTATTATCAAAAGAAAATTTCTCGTTTGGTTCAGTTTGATAATAAATATTTCGATCCGCGCCATGCCAATTTTCTTGAAGGAAAATCTTAAAATTTTTTCACACTATTCTTCCTATAGGTATTGTCACCTTCTCTTTAAACCTTTATTTAATATTGCATGCCATTCTTCAAAACGAAATATTTAGCCTATAAAATCCAAATCAAATTTTCAATTATTTTTACTTTCTCTATATAGGTCTATAGAAAGTATTAGATTCATGTTATGTCGATATTTTGTTTGTTTTGAGGTCCCCTTTAAAAAAACCTATATCGGTAAACATTAAAAAATTTTAATTAACAAAAACCTTTGGAGGTTTGATTGCAATTTTTTAACTACTCAAGGAAATTAAACTTATCTAATATTATATTTTTTAAAGAATTTCAATTAAGTTCTCTTATCAAAGTAAACTTATCTCTATTTGAAAACATGTGATTTCAAATGAATTCAGAGCTGGAATAGAGATAATTTTGAATTTCTCATTTGACCCTTTTATTTAAATAAATTATTTATCTTTGAGCGGTAAAATCCCTTAATCCGATAATTTCTTTTGTAATTTTTTACAATAACAATAAAATGAATTAAATATATAAAAGAAAAGTAGTCTATATAAATTAAGTTAAGAGTATTTTACTTATTCTCAGACAATGAAGAATGTTTTTAATTGATCGTAAATTCGATTATTACAAGGACAACAACTTGAGAAGGGAATTATTTATTTAAATACGTTCGTCTGTCCATTTCGTTTTTTTAGGTGACCCGAATAAAGGATGAGCAGGAAAAAAAATATTGAGCGATCAAAATGATAGAACAAAAAATAAAGGAAGAGGAATTCGATATTAATTGCAATTGAAACAAATCTATTTCTATTATTAAAAATAACATGTATGATATTGATGAAAAAGCTAAATTCCCAGGAAATATTATTCTTTCGGTCAAAATAATCAATGTAGCTTCTAGTGCAGACTCAAGCGAGAAAAATCTGGTGTGAATAGTCGCACAGCTAACAACCTTCGGGAAGAGAATGTTGTGTACTGTGCTTGCCACACCAGATTTTTTTTTTGAGATGTTTCCGACAGTAGGGTACATTTGAATTCAAGATATAAAATTTGTAAAAAGAAAAATATTTTTATTTTGTTACCATGGCAACCATTTCTGCTATCTTTCCTATGAAATACAAGAATAAAGTGGTCTTCAAAAGATTTCAAGGGCAAAATGAGAATATACATTTTAAAGAGCATCTAAAAAATAATTGATTTTTGAATTTTAACCAAAGTCGTTGGAGCAAATTTTGAGAAAATCGAAAAAAAGTGAAAAAGTACATCAGTAACGTACTAGTACTTTTTAGCCGATTATGTTTAAAAGCTTATTTTCACACTCCAGGGAGGTAACTTAAATATAACTATAATTATATAGCTAACTTAAATATAAAATTTCTTCTTCGTAGCTCTATTCTTTCATGCTTAAAATTGAACAGACACACACAGAGACAATGTTGCGAAAACCACTTTTTTGGATTTAGGGGACCTCAAAACCTGTATATATATATCAAAATCTAGAGATCAAATTTTTGACATGAAACCAATACTTTCTTCTATATAGGCCTATATGTCTATTAACATACACATATAGGTAAGAGAAAGTAAAAATTTATTTCATATGAATTACTACCAGTTATTTGAAATAAATAGGGATGTATTCTAAATTATAATTGTAAAAAGCCCCAAAACCTGAAAGGGAGGAGTTAAGTCATCGAATAAATAAATATTTAAATAAAGCTTAAATTGAAATAAGATTAATTATTTGATTATCATTATA
>JAKCPI010018781.1:0-17819 GCA_023213315.1 Euborellia annulipes | reverse complement strand
CCCTCCGTATCAGAAGCAATTTTTATCCAAATATGCGCGGGAGAGAATTAAATGATGAGTAAAAAGTTGAGTCTTTTGCCAGTAGGTAGAAGCACTTGAGAATTATTGATCCAAGAGCTTCTGCTATCTGGTGGAGAAATTCTACAACATACTTGAATTACAAAGAATGAGATTATTTTAATTTGCGTAATAAAAAATAAAACATGCAATTTCTAGAACAGACTAAAGAGAGAAATGTATTCATTGCAATTGTATAATAAATAAATAAATAAATAGTTATTGAATCCTAAGGTATAAGCTGACGCATATTGATTTAATTATTTTGACAAAAGAAAACAAATAAATGTGCAGATGAGTCAGAAGGAGGCTTCATTCACATTCATCTAGAAATTCATGCTAAGGATAAAATATTAATAAAACGAATTAATCAAATGGGGAGCAAAAAGTTCAAACTAATGCCACCAGATGGAAGCACGTATTTATAACTTGATTTCGGGCCTATCCACTAGGTAGCGTTGTTTTAGGATGGAAAAAAAACTTCAAATGTTAATCCCGTAATGAACGGTATCCTTGTATAGTAAAAATACTCGTTACTTATATTTGAACTTGTAATTTTAGATATCGCTCTTCGTTTCTAATGGTGACAAATAAGCATTATTGCCAACCAAATCACCTAGTCCGAAACTCGCTGATTTTTCGGCAAAGGTGTAGGAAGGAAAAAAACAAAAAACAGTTTTTTATATTTTCTAATGAATTTTATTCTTAATATAGGTCAAAAATGGTGGCGCACTTGTTTCTTTTTAAAAAGATATGTTCTAATCTATCTTAGAGATCTAGCGTAATTAATTAAACATTTACTGCCTAAGATTATTTGAAAAGGCTTTTAATTAATCAACTGTTTGGTATCCAAATGGCTTAAATAAAACCATAGGACTGCCTGGGGTCCGAACCCGCGACGTTTGGTATACGAGGTTAGCACGCTAACCTCTACACCAAGCCCCGAGGGCCTTTGAGATTACTTGGATTATGTCGACTTCAAGAAAATATCAATTCCACGTCGTATATAGTATTCAAATAATGTCATAATTGATTTGATCACAAAGTTCCGAGATCTGCCACCATGTGGCAGCACCTACACAAAATCATTGATTGGACAGCTACTGCCATCTGGGCGGGGGACTCAGTAACTAAACGGATTCCAGTTTTTGAAAAAAATTATGATTTTTTGGCTGCTGAGTTCATTTACTAATGGAGTATTTCGGATTTTTTGAATTCATTTTCGGGCTCTTCCTTCCATAGTCCCAGAGCCTATGGAAATTTCGAATCAATTGACTTTTTTACTTTCTTTTTGCTAATGAAATGCAAGTGGTCAAGTTAACTAAGGTACTATGGGGAACTAAATACAGTATGTCTCGATACAAAAAAATCGGGTGTGACAAGCACAGTACACTACTTTGATTACTGAAGATACGAGAAAGTTGTGTGATGTGCCTTAAGTCCCACCAGATTTTTTATTAATTAATATTACATAAAAACAAAATCTAAAACTTTCTCTTCATCCTTTTATCACTTTATACCCCAAATTTCCTTATATTTTTCTCAATTTCTAAGTTGATGGCAGAAAAATTTATAAATAACACTCGCCAGCAAAATAAAAATTTTTTTCAGGTGAATGGAATATTTTTTACGAATTGTTTTTTGGTGTGCTGAATCCAAAACTGACCACCATTTCCCTCCATCACGTACAGTTTTTTTCTTACAAAACAGGTAGTTTTGGGAAAAAAAAATGGAAAAACAGCGATATAAAAATAAATATTTTACAAAAATTAACTATGCATAATTTTTTTTTTTTTTTTTATAATAGAAAAAGCATCAAAAAGCTCTTTTTTAATAATATTTAAAATATTAAACACAACATCAGGTCTATTCTCTAAAAACAGACGTTAAAATTTAAAATAAACAAATGGGTGTTAAAAAAGTAATGTAAGCGTTAAAATATACTATTCAAAATCACTTCCTTGCCTCAAATAGCTATTCTGTAAACAAAAACTTTAAAGGCAAAGCGTTATAAAAGAAACATGTTAACGTCGCTGTTAAAACTTTGTTTAGAGAATAGCATTTTTTAACGCTGATTGTTTTTACATCACTTTCTAACACCCATCTGTTTTTTTTTTTGTTTTTTTTTTATAAAAATAAAACATTCACACTTTTTCTCATTCACACACTTCACACAGTCTTTTCGGCAACTTAGGCCATTTAAGACTTTGACGATAACCGTTATTTATGAATTTGTCTATATTGGGGTCCAGGCATTCTTATTTAAGCCATTTGGTATCCAAATGGCTTAAATAAAATCATCGGACTGCCTGGGGTCCGAACCCGCGACGTTTGGTATACGAGGTTAGCACGCTAACCTCTACGCCATGCCCCGAGGGCCTTTGAAATTATTTGAATTATGTCGACTTCAAGAAAAATATCAATTCTACTTCTAATAGTATTCAAATAATGTGATTTACTCACAAAGTTCCGATATCCGCCACCATGTGACAGCACCTACACAAAAGTCATTGATTGGATAGCTACTGCCATCTGGACGGGGGACTCAGCAACTAAACGGATTCCAGTTTTTGAAAAAAATTCAGTTTTATACAGAGACTTGCTCTACTTGAGTTTCTCTCAAGTTCTGATGATTTTTGGCTGCTGAGTTAATTTACTGATGAAGTATTTCTGATTTTTCGAATTCATTTCCGGGCTCTTCCTTCCATAGCCCCAGAGCCTATGGAAATTTTGAATCAATTGACTTTTTACTTTCTCTTACCTATGTATATATGTAATATATGCAAAGATAAGTTTTCTCGGGTTAAGTCGCGTGGGGTGCTGAGATTTACTCGACGTTTCGGCTCTCTTTTTGGAGCCATTTTCAAGAGAGAAGGAAGTTAGGAGGTAATGGTGGAGGGGCTTGTTTACGGGGTCGCAGTCTTCCTGGTCCCCAGGTCAATTTGGTTGATGACTCAGAGGCGTGGATTGGTCTCTGAGAGCTGGAGGAAGGTTGGGTGTGTGTAATTGTGTTCGGTTTAGGTTGACTACGGGGCCTCAATCTGCCTACTCCCCAAGTGGTGGATGCCTCAGAGGTCTGGGTTTGTCTCTGAGGACTGGACAGTGGTTGGTCCTGTGTAATCGGGTTTGTTTTTGGTTTGGGTTGACTTTGGGGCCTCAATCTGCCTGCAGATGAGTTGGTCTTTCAAAAAGGGCGTATCGTGTGCTCCAAAGGATCATTGTTCACACTCATTTACAAATCCCCTCTGCGGACGGATTCATACCTCAATTCAGGGGCTCGTATATAAGGGGGGGAGCCCCGAAATTTCCCAAATCTATCTTATCTTATACTATTAAACAAGCAATGCACGTTTGTTTGTTTGTTTATATGTAAGCATATCAGTTCTCGAAAACGACTAACGATTTTTTTTTTCCAAGTTTTAAATCGTTCCTAGTTCCGGTATAGAAAACAAATTGCACTAGGCCTCGTCTTCGGGAAACCTCGAGTACTAGTACTTTACTGGTGTACTTTTTTTTAGTTTTTTTCCAATTTTCGTTTTCAAGGTTTTATAATGTTCAAGGCTAGTGGGCTCGCCTCCTGGTCAAACCCTCTCTTTGCCCTGGACCCACAGATTTAACTCTCCACGAATATTAATTTTTTTTTTTTTTTTTTTTTTATAAAAAACATTCACACTTTTTTCTCATTCACACTCACACTCACACACACATTCACACAGTCTTTTCGGCAACTTAGGCCATTTAAGACTTTGACGATAACCGTTGTAATATAATATTATCTATTGGGCGTTCAGGCATTTCTATTTAAGCCACCTGGAATATTAAATTTTAATTAATGCGCAATTTTGTAAATTTAATTTTGTATATCAATAATTACTAACAATGTATTTAATAATTAATTATTATATTATTATTATATTATTATTGATTAATAATAATTACTAACAATGTATTTCATTTCATGTATATCAATAATTACTAACAATGTATTTAATTTAATAATTTTAATTTAATAATGTCAAAAAGGCCAATTAGTAGAAAAATACCTATTATTTAAATTCTATTATTAAAATACTAATTATTAATTAATTTTATTGAAAATAATAATTTTTGATTGTCTCCAGGCTGACGCATTTCCTGCGCAACTCTCTTACGTATATCTCATGATTAAAGTTTTCTTATGAGGCATTCACTGTCTCCTTCCTCTAAGTATCCACTCAGTCAGTAATGTTGCTATTCCTCAAAACTCTCCCTGGACTGTTATTTATTATTTTGGTGTTTTTATTGATGTTTCCAATGAGGAGCAAGTTGTCTCGTTATATTTCTTTCAAATTTTAAATATTTTCCTATTTCTTCTATACAAATCAAATTCGCGCCCCTCGAGTATTCGTACTTTACTGGTGTACTTTTCTTAGTTTTTTACAATTTTATAAAAAAAGACCGAGCTTCGGTTCGGTCAACCCGGAACTATACATATATACGGATATACAGTGAACAGGGGGAATATAAGGAGGGCCAAGGAGGCCGGGCCCCCCAGAAAAAATTCCGTCTTCCTAAAAAAAAAAGGTAAAATGGATTTAAAGGCAGGGTGAAAAATGTTGCCGTTCAAAATTTTAGCAGGGCGGAAAAAATTCCGTGTCTCTAAAAAAAAAGAAAAATTTGGCCGCCCTGCGGGAAATAAAATTTAGCTTCGTCAAAAGAATTTCAAATAAATTTCTATATATGCCCCTGCCTCAATTTAATACGAACACAAAGACATACAAATTAGGCAAATTTCATCTTAATCGGATGAGTTGCAGCGATGGATATCTAAGCTAAATAATTCTTCTCCATTTCTCGAATCCTATAAAAGATTTTTCGCAATCCCCTTCTATTCTATTATTACGAGAAAGCAAAATGGGCCAATAAAGAAATGGAGAGAGTTTGAATCGAAGTAAACAAACATGTTTGGTTCCATCAGAAAAAGAGAGAAGTCATTTTGATATGGGTAAAGAAAGACTCCAATGTGGAAAATAACATATTTACATTTGAATTATGAATTTGATACTCGCTATTTATGGCCAGCAAAGCAGACAGCAGATGCGCTATTCAAATTCAACTGCCTAAAAGGGAAAAAATAAAATCGGCTGCTGAGGTCTTGGACATTTAGAAACTCCTATGAAGTACAAGAGTAAAGTGTGCTTCAAAAAGATTTCAATGGCAAAATGAGAATATACATTTTAAAGAGCAGCTAAAAAATAATTGATTTTTGAATTTTAATCAAAATCCTTGGAGCGGATTTTGAGAAAATCGAAAAAAACTGAAAAAGTACATCAGTAAAGTACTAGTACTCTTTGGCCGATTTTGATTAAAAGCTTCGTGTCCCGTCCCAGGGGGGGTGCCTAACTTAAATATAAAATTTCAACCTCATAGCTCTATTTGTTCTTGAGATATTTTGTTCACAGACAGACAGACCAAGTTGCAAAAACCACTCAGAACGTGTGTTTCCATCAAAATCTCAACATTGACCGAATCCGATAAGAGAAATTAAAATGTAAATCAAAAAATTAACAACTTTATGACCGATGAAGATTGATAATAGGATAACCAAATTGGGTTTGATGTTTTTTTAGACCTCTAGGCAGGTCGCGCAGCTAGTTTAAAAAATAACTCGAGTGACACTAGTGCTGAGGATTTTTTTAAAGAAAGGACTATATACAGTAGCGTATCCAGGTGTTCCATTTATATAATAGCGGAGTGTCCGTCTGTCTGTCTCTCCGTCCGTCCTTCTGTCACGCTCTGTCTGGCCAACTGCACGTAATTTTAGAGAGGACGTTATGGAGAGTCCAGGAAAAATACTCCGGACCCCGAAATTCTCAAAAGGGGAAGCGCAAAAATTTCAGAATTTGCCCATTGGAAAGCATTGATTGCCTTGATTGATGCAAATTAAAGCCAATTAATTAAAAATAAATCTCTCAAATGAAAAATAATAAAAATTGATTCTAGAAGTATTTTTCATGCTGAATTCAAATATCATTTCAGTTTTGCCTCCGGATTTATAGGCACTAAAAATCTTTAAAATAGCCACTTAAAAAGGCATTATTTAAGAAATAATATAAAAAAATTTAAAAAATTGATGTCTTATTTTTGGAAACAAAGATAAAACATTTGCACAAAAATGGCTGAATATGATTTCGCCATCCCTTGTAAATTAGATTCACCTTTTATCGACTGCCAAAATAAGGCTTCTTTGGTTGATTTTGGTTTCGGCATTGCTTGTCTCTTACAAATTGGACTTACTGGTTCCAATCAGTGGCGCCATTTAGGGGGGGGGGGAAAGGCAAATGGTTTTTATAAATTTTTATATTATTTTTTTTTTAAATATTACAAAATTTATCTACGAGTATACAAAATGTACAAAATATAACAATTTTTTTTTTATTCTGCCCCTTTGGCTTACCGCCATTGGGCAAATTTAACAATTAATTAAATTAAATATCTTTTGGCCAAAATTGAGTAAGCTTACCTATTTGTAAGAAAATTTTAAGAAAAAAAATGTTTGCCTCCAAGTAAAAGTTGAAATGTCGCCACTGGTTCCAATGAGAATAGTTCAGGGGAACTCCCCAAAATAGGCTTTAATTTGTTCATCGAGCCGCTAGGTGGCGACGAGGCGACCCTGCCGCTAGAGTCCCTGTATATCAGAGTCTGGCCATACGAGCGACCGTTAGAATTGTCGGCCATCTTTCTTCCGACCGCTCCATTGAATACATGGAGAAAAAATGATTTTTTTTGTTAATTAATTATATAATAATTTTATTCAAAAAAAAACTTATAGAAACAGAAGCTAATAGTTTACTGATTATTTATATACTAAAAAAAGTAAGTAAAACCACTCAAAATAATTTATTTAATGAAAAAACATTTGAATTTGACATTTCCCAATCTGTCATTTTTCACTTTCTCATAGCTATATATGTAATATTTATTTCTAAAATAAAGTAAATAATCTCAAGAATATTATTTAAATGAATGAATTATTTTTCCTTTACTTTTCCTTTTAAAATATACATTTGGAATTTATAAATTAGGCCTACTCTATATGTGAAAAATTTTATAAGAGCTTTGACTTTATCACGGACAAGGGCAAATACAAGGGGGGAAAGCGGGCAATCACCCCCCCCCCCCCCCGAGATTCAAGAAAAAAATTTTTTGATATTAAAATTTTTTTTAAAACATTCACACTTTTTTCTCATTCACACTCACACTCACACACACATTCACATAGTCTTTTCGGCAACTCAGGCCATTTAAGACTTTAGACGATAACCGTTGTAATTAATATAAATATTGTGGGTTCAGGCTTTTCTCATATAAAATTTTAAAAATTAATACTTACAAATTTGATTTGTAAATATATTATGGTAAACAAAAACGGAATGCACTTTTAAATTACCGAAAGTAAGAAAAAAATTGTGTGCTGAGCGACCAGTTACACCAGATTACTCCCCCCCCCGAGAAACTCATCTGGACCCGCTCTTGATCACGGACATAAATATAGGGTGCCCAGACGTTCTCTTTTTGATCTAAAAATATGTGTCGGGTATCTTTTCTCAAATTTGGTATTTTGTTTTTCATTTTTTGCCTCAGTCATGTTAGAATCGGGCAAATGGGGCAGTGCGGGATTTAAAAGCCGCCTCCCCCCCCCCCTTTACGGCAGATATTGAAATTTTTTCTATTATATAATATCTCTGAGTTCAAATTTTGTATAAATTATAATTTTTTAATAATAAAGAAAATTCTTAAAAGATTTCATTTTTTTTGCAATGAGTTAATTACTAACGTTATTTATATTTGTTTTATTCTTTTTTAAATCGATTATTTTCTTAGAAAACTCTATTTTATAATTAGGAAAATAAATTGTAAGCTAAATACATATATAAATATACATAAACTCAAAATTAAAAGTGATTTTAAGATTCTAATCAGCTAAATATAACCCTAAACTTTGCATTCTCAATATAATAAAATTAATGGAGATTTTTAACATATGATGAGTAATATTTATAAATTGAAACCTCTAAAATATTGTTCTAAAAAGATTTCATGATACTTTGAACGGGTATCGTTATAAAAGTTAATTGAAATATTTTTTAATCCCATAGAGATGCATTGAAAATTTGAATTGGCGCTAAAATCAGGAAGAAAGATGGCGCGACCAATAGAAAAAAAGTTCCCGTATGGCCAGACTCTGATATACAGGGACTCTACCTGCCGCAGCCTAGCGTTTTTGAAATATATTTTGAGATAATCATTTATCTAGCCGCTAGGTGGTGACGGGGTCGTATTTTTGGATGTCCTAGTCGTGATCTAAATTATATTTGATCATGTCACCGACTAGAGGCGCTACAAATGATTATTTCAAAATATTTTCTTGAAAATTCAAAAAAATTTCAAATTTAGGCTATGTATAGCTCGTAAAAAATTGAAATTGGCTACTAAAAAGGCATTTATAGATGAAATAGGCACTAAAACCCAAAATCGGCCAAAATAGGCATTATAGGCACTAACAAATGCCTCTTGTTTTATTCAGAATTTCATGAAACATATACATATCATATTGGCCTAAATTTTAAGCCATAATTTTTTTTTTTTTTTTTAACACTCACACTTTTTTCTCATTCACACAGTCTTTTCGGCAACTTAGGCCATATAAGACTTTAACGATATCCGTTATTGATAATATACACATATTAGGGGTCCAGGCATTCTTATTTAAACCATTTGATATCCAAATGGCTTAAATAAAATCATCGGACTGCCTGGGGTCCGAACCCGCGACGTTTGGTATACAAGGTTAGCACGCTAACCTCTACGCCAAGCCCCGAGGGCGCCATAAATTAAAAAAGGCAAATAGGGCGAAATCCGAGCCCTAATAATAATATATAAAGTCAATTATTAAAATTAAATCACCAAATTTCATACTTCAAAGAAATTTAAATTTATCTAATGCCATATTTTTTTAAACAACAACAACAACAACAACAATAGATGATTTATAGGCAAATCCATTTTTTGACATGTTCTATTATGAGTTATAGGTCGTGAAAAGGGAGGGATTTTGATGACAAGTTAAGTGGTCCATACCTTTTCAGCATTCTCGTCACCTGGTGTGATTTCTACACCCATTTTTGTTGATTTTTCTTTCAACATTGAAGCTAAAATTTCGCACCAATGGCTGGGTGGCTGGGTGGCTGTGACCGCACATAAACTGACAGAAAAGATGAAGGATGCGATGCTAGGGGAGAGCAAGGAAGGAGGAATCCTATTTCCATCTGCTCTCTACTCTCTCTCTCTCTCTCTCTCTATAAACACACATGTCTCTCTCTCTCTCTCTTTCTCTTTCTCTCTTCTATTCACTATGAAATATTTACTCTATTTTTTTACTTTTTCTATTCTCGTTTATTTATTTTATCCTTATGATGCAAAAAAAAAAGAGAATTTGTGGGATTGAAAAATTAATATTTTTATTGACTAGAACGAAAAGAAATATTGAATTTGAGAATTAACTGCAAGACGTTAAAGGTTTGACAACGTCTTGAATTCGAAGCAGTGGCGGATCCAGAGGTGTTTCTCGGGGGGGGGGGTAATCTGGCGTGACTGGCGCACATCACACAACTTTCTCTTACCCTTCCGTAAGAGAAAGTTGTGAACTCTGTTGGTCACACCAGATTTTTTGTTTAGTTCCAAACTTGATCACACGATGATTCATAGATGGCGCTGAGCTACGAATGCTTCTACATCAGTAAAGTGTACTTGAAACGATTTCCACGAAAAATTTCACTGATATACTTTTTAAAGAGTATCTAAAAAATAGTTCAGTTATGAATTTTAAACAAAATCGTTGGAGCGAATTTTAAGAAAATCGAAAAAAACTGAAAAAGTACATCAGTAAAGTACTAGTACTTTTTGGCCGATTTTGTTCAAAAGCTTATTAGCACTCCTTAGGGAGGTGTCTAATTTAATTATAAAATTTCAACCTCGTAGCTCTTTTAGTTCCTGAGATATTTTCTTCACAGACAGACCACTTTTTTGGACTCAGGGGACCTCAAAACGTCAAAAAATCTCGACTTCTAATTTTCGACATGAATCCAATACTTTCTCTCTATATATATTACATATACATAGGTAAGAGAAAGTAAAAACGAACAAAATGTTGTGTTAAAGTCACGTGACAGACAGAGAAAGAATCTGTTCGTTTCGAATGGAAAGTTTTCTAACTTTCTTGCTGCTTATTTTATTATTAGTAAATGAAATCGCGCTCTGTTTATTTTTATTGAATATTAAAGATCAAACGATTAGATCATTTTAAAACGAATAAAAAAAATGTTTAATTGCAATCGACATCTCGTTTGAATCGGAATTTATTAAACAAAAAAATTTTACTAGTTGCTTAACCCGCCTTCGAAATTTATAAAAATATAGGCCATTTGGCGATCGTCTGTTAGACTAGCCTGCCATCTATTGCAAGAATGCTGAACTAATTTGACAGTTGAATTTTAAATAAATCATCTAAGCTTATTTTAACAATTTCTTAATTAATATGTGATTAATAATAACAATAAATTCATTTTTAAATTTAAAAAAAAATAAAGATTATTGGGACAGATTGTTTTTTGTATTTGCTTGATACCCAAAAAATTAATTTCCTTAATTTTTTAATACGTCATTAAACAAATTATAGCTCGATGTCCCGATAATCTCTTATGAATTTAATTCATTTAAAAAACAAAACCGAAATTGAAAAATTCCTTATAATAGTCTAGTCCCCCCCCTCCCCCCTACCCTTGAAGCCTATTAGTTTGTATTTCTGAGCAAATGAATTAGAAGAGAGTGTACTCTCTCTCTCTCTCTCTTCTATCACAGGAATTTCGCCTTAATGTCAAACAAATCCGGCCCTGGCGATTTTTCTATCCTTTAAATTTCCATCCCATAAACAGATTTGTCTGTCTGTGGCTAAGGAATGCAAAGAGTAGAGAATAAATAGCGAGACTCTCACTATTGGCCTCACCTTGAGAACTCTCTATTTTATATTATATTAAAATTAAATTCCTCCACTACAGCCATAAAGAATGTGAATTTCATTAAAGGCGACAGGAAGCTCTTTAATTTAATATATTAAAAGGAAAATGGGGAATTATTTACGTTAAAGCAGCACAAGGGCAAGAATTCCCTTCATAAGGGCAATATTTATCTGCATTAACACTTTGTGTAAAAGTGAATGCCAAATAAATGTGCATTTTTAGTTGTGTGGTTGGAGATCCCGGGTACGAATCCTCACATCCAGGTTTATTGAATAAATTCAGGCCGAAACTTTATCTTATTCAGGGAGTTTTATTCTCGAACCTCGGGCTGATATCTCCATCCCTCCAATATAACTTCCGTTAATATTGTTTTATTCTACAATAATATTTATTTAAGATGCAAAATATTCTGCCTCAAGTATATACTATCGCCTCCATGCTCTGAGGATGACCTCTACCGGGATAGAAACGTCGTCGCATGAGGGGGAAATAAAAAAAAAGCTTCCATCTACTTCTCTCATTACCTTTACAGCTCTAAACCTTTGGAAATACTGCACCAATATAATCTCTGCAAAAGCAAAGGCAACTACCATGGGGAACATAAACATTTGCACCCTAACAGGTTTGCAAGACGCCTACTAGTTAGGCAGCCCAATCGACTCACCACTACATATGCAGTGTCTGTGTGAATTTACCTGAGCTAGGGTTCTGAGGGTATTTTATGAAGAAGCCATAAACCATCCCTTTGGAAAATAGATACATTTTAAATAAAAATTTGCGAATTCCTCTCTATCTCGCAATGCAAGTAGCCAGATCGGTGAAATTTAGTAAATAATTCTTACCCTAAAATTGTATATCTGTTTCAAATTTTGGAGTAATTACAATACTTCAACCGGAAGTAGTTAGTACTTTACCTAAGATTATAAAAATTACCTTTTAAAAATATTTTAATCTGGTTATTAATTTTGAAAGTGGCCTAATTCCATTCTTGGTAAGAAGGGTTTGAAAGTTTTATAAACATATACCATACATTTAAATAGCCGGGCAACAAATTAATAGGCCAGAATCGATAGCAAAGAATTGAAATATATTTTCGCCACTTTGCTACTCAAAAGAGAAGTGCATTTCTTTCTCACTTTCTTTACTAAAAATATTACATTTTTAAAATACTTCTATAATCTTAGGTAAAGTAGGCCTACTTCCGGTTGAAGTATTTACTACAAAATTTGAAACAGATCTCCAATTTTAGGGCAAGAATTATTTATTAAATTTCATCGATCTGACTTCTTGCATTGCGAGATAGAAAGAAGAATTCGCAAATTTTTACTTTCTCTTATTTTATTTAAATTTTATCTATTGTCTGAACATGCCACATTCTATGTTGTAAGACCTCTCGTTACAAAAATCCGAAATAACAGTTTTTTTTTTTTAAGAATATAAATAAGAATATTTTAAAGCCCCGAGATATTATTACCTGGTATAAAGGTCTATAGATATCGGAAAAATTTTACTAAAAATTGGGACACAAGTTTCGTTCAAATTGTGAAATAAGTTAATTTTTTCCAAATAAGAAGATAAGATTAATTAAAATGTTGAAATTCTATTAATTTGAGATCAAATTCATTTGATATGAAAAGGCTACGCTATATCGCTATATAGATTGTTCAAAAGGGTTGGTTTATGGTCTATCATAAAAGACCCTCAGAACCCTAGCTCAGGTAAATTCACACAGACACTGCATATGTAGTGGTGAGTCGATTGGGCTGCCTAACTAGTAGGCGTCTTGCAAACCTGTTAGGGTGCAAATGTTTATGTTCCCCATGGTATCTCGGTCCAATTCTTTCACAAAAAAAGAATTTGTTTTTTTTTTTGTACATTCTAGGAACAAAAAAAAAAAAAAAATTGATTGAATAAATCTGGTGAAATGAGCTCATTTCCAGTTGGGAGTACTTTCAGAGAGAATGGCTTGTTTGTAATTAACCTCTCCCTCCCTCCCCACCCCTCTCCTCCCCCTCCACCCCCTCCGCCCTCCCTCAATCCTCTTTTGGTTAAGTGTTTTTTTTTAAACGTGTTCGTTAAAATAATACTTGATTAAAGGCATTTGTTTTTTTTTTTTTTTAGTCTGAAATGAATATTAAAGAACACTAGCCGTCCTGCCCGCCTTGGGCGGACTTCCGCCACTCTCTCCAGCTGGCTCGGGCCCGCCTCTTCTCGTTTCAGGTAATACAAATATCTGGCTTATTAAAAAATAACACTCTCTTATCACTTAAGAGAAATATATTTATATAATTCACTAAATGTCCGTCTGTCTGTCTGTCTGTCTGTCTTGATCCATTCCCTGATCTCTCTAAGAAAAATATTATTATTAATATTTGAATACCGGCACCCTTTGAAGTTACGTAACTCCTCCTCCTGCGTTCATTTCTAGCTAGTGAACTAATCCTTATTTCTAGTTCCTTTTGTCCAACCTCTTCTATGCTAGCAGCACCGACTCCTTTCGAGGAATGCATCACTGAGAGCTTCTTTACCCCCTTCCACAGGACGGGATGTCACAGCAACTCCCTCTCCTCGTAGAGTTGCCTGGGGGCTATTGTGGTGAGATCCTATATTATGTGCCTGCTTGAGGATTTTTTTTTTTTATTTATTTACCCGTTTAAGCCATAGGCCATTGGGTTAGAACTGGATATAAAAATACAAAATTCATATAAAAATACTTATAAACAAAACAATATGAATACAAAAGTAATATTAAACCAAAACAAGATTGTAAATACAATACAAAAACAAAACAATACCAAAACAATAACAAAGCAATATTAACACTTTAGTAAAAATAAAATCACAGATGGATTTTGCAAGTCTTGCAAAAATCAAATATTTGGTTTATTAGTTCGTGGCTATTGCATTTTATGATATCAGCAAAGGATGGAGGGTCTATGAAGCTGAGGTGCGGGTGGATTAGGCTGAACAGCTGTTTTCTTTGAGTTGAGTATATGGGGCATTTGGGTGTAAGGTGTTCTGGTGCAGCTGGGGTTGGAGCACAGGTGCGTTAACAATGTTGAATCGGAATAGGTGTGCAGAAGAGCGAGTGTGGTTAATGCGGAGTCTATTGAATGGTATTAGCTTGAGGATTTAACAGTTATTTACATTAAATAAATATTCTTATTTAATGAAAAATCCCGCACGCCCAGGGTTTGAACAGGGATCTTCTTTGTAGAGGCCGACACCCTAGCTCACTACACCAGCGAGCCCCCTAACATGAAAAATAAAATAAAAATTTTATTAAATAACAATTTTTATTATTTTTCATTTGAGGGATTTAATTATTTTAATTGGCTTTAAGGTGCGCGTCTCGAAAAACCGTTAAAGCACGATTGACTCGAGGCGGCACCAGATGGCGTTAGTGTTCCCCCATAGGAAAACACGTAACTTGTTGCATTTCATTCTAGACCTTCCAGCTAATTAATTAAAGGCAAAAAATTAATTATTTTTTAACACAATGATTACTAATTTAATTATCTACAACTTATAGAGCTCCTTTTTTTAAATATCTTTTATTTAATGCGATTAATCTAAAAAAAAAATTTTTTTTTTCGAAAATCAAAAAAAGGGCTTCTAGAAGTTGTAGATATTTTAAATAGCTTTAATTTAAAAAAAAATTTGAGGTCGATAGCTTCAAAAGTGTGGCAGCTGGAAAGTCCCAAAATTAGCACCCCGAGACGCGCACCTTAATTTCCCATAACGCAAGACTTTATGGGCATACTTTAGATTTTCTGAAATTTTTCGCGCTTCCCCTTTTTGAGAGTTTGTGGACCCGAGTATTTTTGCTAGATTCTCTTTAACGCTCTCTCAAAGACTGCAAAATCTCAACGAGAAGTTGGTCAAACAGACCGTGACAGACAGACGGATCCTCCACTGCTATAAAGGTGTGATCCACTATTATCTCCCTATTTTCATTTTACAATTATTCTATCACAAACGATGTTATATCAATAATTCCACCTCTATCCCATGCTTGTACGTGCCATTACGTAATTGTCGTATGTTGCAGTTCTAACCACGAAAAGATGGAGCGGGAATGCCCGCGTTATTGAAAATGTTGAGTGGCCACCGAGAAGCCCAGACTTCTCCTCTGGGGGTATTAAAAGAGAAATTGTATGCGAGAAAACCGCGTGACTTGGGCAGTGGGGAGGGGGGGGGGTATTAAACGACATGTTGCTGTCAGGAATGTTGAATCCTGACTGCAATGCTGGTGCTCACGTTGAAATATGAAATGGCACGTTAATGACAGGATAATATTGAAATGAAAATAGTGGATCACCCTGTAGAATAAATAGATGATGATACCAAAAAGCACCGATTATTTGAAACACACATTTAATTTCCCGTTTATTTTACCTGGCAGCAGACACACACCTTAACTATAACTGAAGAGACCGGCCCCACGTTGTGTTTTGCTTGAAATCAAGCAGGGAAGGGCGGAGGAAATCCCCTGGATATAAAGCAGCTTGGTTTTATATTCAGAGGGCAGACAATAAGAGCGAGAGAGAAGCCTCTTGAAGCTATTTTAAAGAAGATCTCAGCAACTTCTTAAAGGATCTAATTTGCTGACGTAGGCATTTTTTCATCTCTCTCTCTCTCGCAGCCCACTTGACCCTTGGGACTTCACAAATGGCTTAAAGTGCATCGACTCACTCACAGAGCTTCTTTTTATTTAATTATTCTACAATTATAATTTTAAATTTGCATCACCATCTGAATGAAGGTAAAGTTTATCGTAAAAAAAAATCAATATTGAACTGGAAGCTACCAAAATGCATCATCTCGTGTGTGTGTGTGTCTTTCATAAAAAAATAAAAAAAAACACTGTATTCCTGTTACACACTAGAGAAGTGAAATTTCTAATTCCCTTTAGTTAGATCACTTCAATCAATTGAGCACCCAGTTTTCCAAGTCCCCGGGAGGCAAATTGAAATTAAGTGTTTTAAATAAATATATTACGACCCGCTTAGAGGCAACAGTCCTCGGTGGCTAGGTCCAACAAACAATACAAATTTAAATGGAATAACAAATACAACAAAACAAAGGAAAAAAAATAGAAAAATTTATTTAAGGCCAGGGCTAGCAAGCCACCTCAATGAAATTACATAGTAGATCAAATTTTTTTTTTTTTTTTAATACAAGATATACACTAACATTGATACTGTACATATTCGATCTTTTTTTTGTCTTATTACAAATTTACAATTTGTAACACAATGCAACACCAGTTACGGACTCGGACTACAAGTAATGCTCAACAACCAATCTATTAAAACTCTTGAATGAGGCCGTGGCTCTTATGACCGTCGGGAGACCATTCCACAGCTTTACAAACCTCACCTGGAACGATCCACCATACAGAACAGTTCTATGCTTGGGCACTATTAAATCAAACTTTTTCAATCTTGACAGACAAACTGTTCCATAAATCAATTCCAGATTCTACAAACGAATGCAAATCGACATTCTTTCTTTTATTAAATTCACTAAAAAGCAGAGGTTGGAATTGTTAGCATAATTTCCTGAAAGGAAAAACAAATTGGTACAATCTACTCCAGTTCCCCACTCTTCAGTCCTGCTAAAAGTAACTTTGCATACCCATTGCATCAGGAGATGCCTAGTATCTATTCATATATAGCTTGGCTTCCTAAGTCCCCGACTTAAAACCTTGCAACTTTTGGCTCAAAGCCTTGGTCCCATCACGTGGTCTATCCAACCTTAAAGAACGCCATGTGCATAGCATTCCCCAGTTCATACTGGTTTCAACACTCGAACGCTTCCAGATGGTAGCAGACAATGATGGACATCATATCGAGCATGTTTTGTAAACTTTTGTAGATTATTTATGTTCTCAATTAAGCCATAGAGTCGTGAATGGAGAATAATTACTCCCTGAGCAGATGAACATCTCATCTTAACTGTCTGTTTTACTATTGTAAGAAATGAGGAAGTGTTTAGCTGAAAATCCTGAGTTGAAGACAACTCGAGTTCAAACAAAACCTCAAGGTAAAAATGTACCTCCTCCTGAGGAAGGAAACGAGAACCCACCTCAGTATTATTCCCATGGAATGTCAATTCTGACGCTAATGACTGCAGAAAGGATAATTAAATACAAATTGTGTAGAACTAAATTGTAAATCAAAGTCCAAGAAGGAATCAATAATTATTTGCAAATATCTCTCAATATGCCTTGGACAAAAGGCCCCTCCCCCCCCCCCCCCCCCGCTTCTCTTTTGTGATTTCTAAAGTAGCTGACTTGAAATAAAGAAGATGGCTTTTCCATTATCTCTCCACGATCTATTTGCAAGGTCCTTTCGCTTCATTCAACTTTTTCTCATTTAATCTCTCTACAATCGCCTTTTTGAAGAGGGAAAAAATAAAGAGAAAAGATCTCCTTTGGATCAATTCATCTCAATTTCAGCAATCAAACAAGCAGGCTAATATTTGAGGGCATCTTGTCTGTCTGTCTACCTACGTAATCTCTCTCTCTTGCAAGTCAAGACATGTATAAAAAATCTCGAGAATTTTATTTTTCTTCTACTATCTATACACGAGTATAATTCATAAATAAACCCGCCTTCGCCGGGTTTCGCGTCTAGCCGAGGGGGCTTCGCCTGCGCACTCAACTCATTGCAAGCAATTAATAATAATAAAAATACATAT
>JAKCPI010018780.1:0-11756 GCA_023213315.1 Euborellia annulipes | reverse complement strand
CGTTCAAAAAGCAATTAATCTCTTCATTGCCCATCATCATAAAATCTTTTCCTTTAGTCGTTATAGTAAAAATTGATTCCGGGGACAAGTGTAAATAATATCCTCAATATTTCTTTTTATTTCTGTGATATCTTCAAAAAAATGCTATAAAATTTTATTATAACAAAGTATTAATTTTCTTAATAATCTTTTTGATGAAGTTTTTCTTGATTCTCTCCAGTGGCGTCATTTGGTGGGGAGAGGGGGGGGGGTGGCAGGGGGGCGTTCACCTCCCAGAGCTCTGATTTTTAAAAATTTTATATTATTCTTAATAAAATATTTCAAAATATATCTACGAGTATATAAACTGTACAAAATTAAACAATTAATTAAATTAAATATATCTTGACCAAATTAGAATATCTATTTGTAAATAAATTTTAAGAAAAAATAAAGTTGTCCCCCCGCTGCTAGAAGAGATTTATTTTGTTTTTGCTCCTAAAAAACGAGTAACAAAAGGAATAGAAATCAGTTCTGGTTGCCTACCGAGCAGGCGAACTCTTAAATAGTAGATCAATGTTAGTCTTTAATTTCTCTTACCTATGTATATAGGTAATATATATTACTTATTTAGTTACTTAGTCGACCATTCTACGGTGCAGCGGTTTGATGCACGCGGGTCTCAACTTCAATATACTGTATATATAGTGAGAAAGTATTGGATTCATGTCAAAAATTCGATGTCGAGATTTTGATGGATATACACGTTTTGAGGTCCTCTGAATCCAAAAAAGTGGTTTTTCGCGACATGCTCTGTCTGTGTGTGTTCAATTTTAAGCATGAAGGAATTGAGCTATGAGGCTGAAATTTTATATATAAGTTACACATCCCACGGAGCATGAAAATAAGCTTTTAATCAAAATCGGCCAAAAGAGTACTAGTACTTTACTGATGTACTTTTCAGTTTTTTTTCGATTTTCTCAAAATTCGCTCCAACGATTTTTTTATAAATTCATAAATTAATTATTTTTTAGATACTCTTTAAAGGGGGGCTCGCTGGTGTAGTGAGCTAGGGTGTCGGCTTCTACAAAGAATATCCCTGTTCAAATCCTTGGCGTGCGGGATTTTTCATTAAATAAATATATTTATTTAATGTAAACAAATCCTCAAGCAAGCCCTGGATCTCCGGAATATTGGATCTCACCACAAGGAGTTGCTGTGACATCCCGTCCTGTGGAAGGGACGTAAAGAAGGTTCCCTCTCAGTGATGCATTCTTCGAAAGGAGCAGGCTACACGCCGGTGCTGAGGGAGTCCCAAATATATAGTTTTATTTAATGAAAAATCCCGCACGCCCAGGGTTTGAACAGGGATCTTCTTTGTAGAAGCCGACACCCTACACCAGCGAGCATACACACACAGAACACAGACATAATGCCAAAACTGTTTTTTTTTTTTTTTTTAACTCAGGGAGGTCTACCGGTAAAACGTGGAGAAACATCAAAATTTCGAAGTTGAATTTTTGATCATTACAATACTTTCTTTTTATATATTAAACGAGAAAGTAAAAAAGGGAGTGTGGTTGTCATACTGTATGAGTATGGCATACAGAATTTTAGATTTTATTTTATTTTATTTTTTTTTTTTGATATATGCTTCTCTATTGCTATCTATTTATTGATGAAAAATGGAAATTTCCTGGTTATGACCTAGATTAGAAGACTGCTTTTTTATTACCAAGGCTTTCCCTTTTCTAGAAATATTCTCATTAATCTTTGATGGATAATAAATATCAATAAGAGCATTTTCAATTTGAGTTTCCTTTTGAAATGCTCAAATCGCTGACCATATCTTCTATACTACATAAAATTATTGAGCAAAAAAAGAGTCGGCTGCTTGTTCTACCCCCCACCGTTTTGACTCCCTCTGCGATTTCATTTATTCCGAACGGGATGTTTATTTAAATTTATTGATGCGGACAACCGACGAGCAAATAAATGCCGAATGGAAAGAGAAACACAAATGCCGACTTGCAAGTTCAATTAAGACATGAATATTTAATTTCTTTGAATGAATTTAATATCATTTCAAACTCGCGGAGAATAAAATTGAACAAAATAAAATATAGTAGATTGGGTTGCGATTATTTATTATTTATTAGTTTTTACGTATAACTAGCACCGCCGCCCGCCTTCTACGGGCTTTTATCTAACCAGAAGGGCTTGCCCTATTAGACAGGTATCCAATTAGGAAACGAATAACACTCAGCTGTTTAATGGATGAAAAGTATTTTACAGAAATTTTAATATACCGTTTTAAATAAGGCCTACGGGTTTGGTCTAGTTGGTAGCGTGTCTACCTTCTATACCGAACGTCACGGGTTCGGACCCCAGGCAGTCCGATGATTTTATTTAAACCATTTGGATACCAAATGGCTTAAATAGAAATGCCTGGACCCCCAAAAGATATTATAAATAATAACGGTTATCGTCAAAGTCTTAAATGGCCTAGGTTGCGGAAAAGACTGTGTGAATGTGTGTGTGAGTGTGAGTGTGAATGAGAAAACAGTGTGAGTGTTAAAAATAAATAAATAAATACTGTATATTGTGAATAGGTTACCTGAAATATTCCTGTGCAGACTATAATTAATTACAAATTAAAAAAAAAAAACTCTAGTGTCACTGGCACACAGCACACAACTTTCTCTTACCGAAGGGTAAGGTTGTGCACCGTGCTGGTCACACCAGATTTTATGTGTCGAGATATATTTATCTAACAAAGCTGTGTTTTATTTATTGGCAAGGCCAAATATCCCATGGCCCCCGGGAATCGAACCCAGGATCTCCAACCTTTCCGGGGCATAGGCGTGCTGTCCATTGGACCAGGCCACCGGACCCTCGACCTACACAATAAAACTCACTTTCTCTTATAACAATAAGAGGACACATATAACAGCCACTTCATCTCTTCAACTTTCTCTTATATGCAGTTAGTCTTGCAAGTCACTAACAGAGATATATTTAGTTTCAAACTTGACCACGCGATTCATAGATGGCGCTAAGCTACGAATGCTTCCACATCAGTAAAGTGTACTTCAAACAATTTTCACGAAAAATTTCACTGATATAGTTTTTAAAGAGCATCAAAAAAATAAATGATATATAAATTTTAATCAAAATCCTTGCAGCGAATTTTGAGAAAATCGCAAAAAACTGAAAAACTACATCAATAAAGTACTAGTACATTTTGTTTAAAAGCTTATTTCACTAGTTCGGGAGATGCCTAACTTAAATATAAAATTTTAGCCTCCGTAGCTCATCCCCTTCATGGTTAAAAAAACTTCCGTATTTCATCCCTGCCGCCATTTTTTTACTTTCTCTTATTTTTTTACCTGCTTAGTTCTGCTTTCGATTAATGTTACTGTTTCGTATACTTCATCTATATTTTAAGTTATGCTATAGTATCATATGATTGATTTAATGAGAATAGTTCGCGTAAATGGGAGAGAGAATCAATAAAGAGACGTGAATATCTATTAAAATTATCACTCACTACCTTTTACCTAGTATTTATTTCTTTTTCAAAGAGTTCTGTATATATTTGAAATAATAAAATTAAATAAAAAAACATTAACTGAAAAATAAATAATGAATAACTTATTATTTACTGAGATAATAGATAATGTCAGTAGGATTCACGAAAGGGGGGACTGACGTGACTCGTCCAACACTGTAGGGAATTAAAATGCCACACAGGCAAAATCAACATAGGTTTTTATATCAACTGCCTTTAGAGAAAAAAAAAACAAAATTGCATTCGTGCAAAAATTTCACTTAAGGTTTTCAACGACTAGACCAGGCGTGGCCAACCCGCGGTCCCTTTGAACTTTTTTCCGTCCCACTAGATCTATCACACTTTTACAAAATATATTTATTTTATAATGGGCGGAGTATTTGACACCACAAAAATAACTTAAGTGAGTCTAAATCTAATATGGGATATATTAATATAATTTTATATGGGCGGCCCGTGGAGGAGGCTAAATCCCCGGGACCCTGACCCTTTGTGATCCAACGTTAAAAAAAATAATTTTCATGGTTAAAATTTCAATTAAAAAAAAAAAATAATTTTCTTGAAATTTTTTTTCCTGAGGGGCCGGACCCTTTAAGCTCAAATCTTAAAATATAATAATTTTAATTAAATAAAAACATTTTCTTGATCTACTATGTGTCAGAATAGTTTATCAAGTCTGGGTGTTCTAGCTGTTGAAACAGAACTAACGAGGAAAGCAGTCTTGGAATCTATAATTGACAATTTTGCAAGACACAAGGCGAGGAAAGCAAATTTATAAAAAAATGTTTAAGTATTATTAGATGCCTGAACCCTAAATAGCCTATATAGGCCTATATTAATTACAACGGTTATCGTCTAAAGTCTTAAATGTAATATTACTACGAAATTGGTCTCTAAAGAGAAGTTATGTAAATATCTAGAAACGGAATCCTGTTTTTTGTCATAATCCACTCCCATGTGGTAACCTCCACCATCAGGTGTCTCAAAAAACTTACGAATTTCAAAATTTTGATTGAGAATTTTTATGCTCGATAAAAAGGTAGTTATGCAAAACTAAATTTATTTTTTCTATATATCAAATAGTTTTCAGACATTTGATAAAATAAACTTAGAATTTTCTGAATATTTTAGAAAATAAATTATTTCTTCGCTTGCTTTAAGTGACGCTCCAATGATGGTCAAACCTTTGAGGAGTGGAGCCGTTTAGGGTAGGATGATTCAAAAAATCAAAGTTTAATTTTTATATTCTTCTAACAGCTAAAAAAATATACCCTCATTTTTACTTTTTCTTACCTATGTATATATGTAATATATATATATATATATATATATATAACTAGACGCGCCCGCCTTCGGCGGGGCTTCCGTCTAGCCGGGGGCTGCGCCCCCTGGACCCCCTTGCTCGCCTACTTACATACATACCGGTACATACATTTTCCCTTTTCATTTTTATATATAGAGATTATTTTAACGGTTAATTATTCATAAACTTAAGATTTTTTGTGAATCATATCCTTTCCGGGACTCTCCCGGTACACAGACAAAAAATTTACGCCGATATTTTAGAATTCAAAATGTAAATAAATAAAAAATCGTAAACATGGGTAAATATTTATATTTTGTTACCATGGCAACCCTTTCTCCTAATTTTTATTTTTTTCTTATTTTAACGGTTAATTACTCATTAACTTATTGTTATTTGTGAAACGAAACCTGTCCGGGATTCTCACAAACATACACAAAAATTTCATCAAAATCGGTTCAGTCATTTAGGAGGAGTTCAGTCACATACACACGTACAGAAGAATTATATATATAAAGATAGTCTATATATATAGAGAGAGAAAGTATTGGATTCATGTCAAAAATTCGATGTCGAGATTTTGATGGATCTTCACGTTTTGAGGTCCCCTGAATCCAAAAAAGTGGTTTTCGCGACATGGTCTGTCTGTCTGTGTGTCTGTCTGTGTGTCTGTCTGTGAACAAAATATCTCAAGAACGAAAAGAGCTAGGAGGTTGAAATTTTATATTTAAGTTAGGCACCCCTCTGAGACGTGACACGAAGCTTTTGAACAAAATCGGCAAAAAAGTACTAGTACTTTACTGATGCACTTTTTCAGTTTTTTTCGATTTTCTCTAAATTTGCTCCAACGATTTTTTTTTAAATTCAAAAATCAATTATTTTTTAGATCTTCAATAAAATGTATATTCTCATTTTGTGATTGAAATCTTCTGAAGACCACTTTACTCTTGTATTTCATAGGGAAGATAGGAGAAATGGTTGCCATGGTAACAAAATATAAATATTTTTCCATACTTTTTTTTTTTTTTTTTAAAAAAACATTTACACTTTTTTCTCATTCACAACTCACACTCACACACGCATTCACACAGTCTTTTCGGCAACTTAGGCCATTTAAGACTTTAAACGATATCCGTTATTTACAATTATACATATTGGGGTCCAGGCATTCTTATATAAGTCATTTGGTATCCAAATGCCTTATATAAAATCATCGGACTGCCTGGGGTCCGAACCCGCGACGTTTGGTATATGAGGTTAGCACGCTAACCTCCTACACCATGCCCCCGAGGGCTTTTTTTCCATACTTATAAATTTTACATCTTGAATTCAATTGTACCCTACTGTCGGAAACTAAATACATGTCGACACAAAAAATCTGGTGTGACAAGCACAGAACACAACTTTCGATTACCGAAGGTAAGAGAAAGTTGTGTGCTGTGCGCCAGTCACACCAGATTTTTTTATTTTTTACGGTAGGCGGATGTATTTATTTAAGTCATTTGGATACCAAATGGTATAAACAAAAGTCTATATGGCCTAACATGCCGAAAAAAGTAAAAAAATTTATTTACGTTTTAAGGTTCTTCTCCCTCAGCTACCCTTTTACCCTTTATGATATTACCCTCTCATCATTACGAAATGGCGACCTTTATTGCATTATAATCGGCGATGAGTTGATAATGGGGTGAAGTTAGAAGCTTGAGTTCAAAATAAAAAAAAAAAAAAAAAAATAGAGCCATTTTATGAAAGAGATCAATAAAAAGAGAAAATTTATTATGTAACCGGTATACAAAACAATTTTCCATAATTCTGAACGATTAAGAGCTAAGATTTCTCGATAAAGTTAGTTTTATCTAAAATCTAACTAAATCAATTTAGCCATTAAAGTCCTTAAAAAAAAAATTGAAATCATTGATCAACACTAAAATATTAAAATTTAACAATTCATTCGTTAGTAGTCATTATATTTTAATTAGTAATGAGTATTTTTCTGGAGGAAATCATATGCCCCTAGGAATTTAACTCAGGATCTCCAACCTTTACGCACATCGGTGTGCTTCTTTTATGCCATAGGCTCTCAACGTGGGCGATAACGCCCCCCCCTTGTGGGCGTTTGAGACTTTCGGGGGGGGGGGGGGGGGGGTGGCAGTAGAAGGGCATAGAAAAATTGGGGGCATTGAGATGACGCAGAAGGGCTTTTTTATTTTTAAACATTCACAGTTTTTTTCTCATTCACACACACACTCACACTGTCTTTTCGGCAACTCAGGCCATATAAGACATTTACGATATCCGTTATTATTAAATTATATATATTGGGGGTCCAGGCATTCTATTTAAGCCATTTGGTATCCAAATGGCTTAAATAAATTCATCGGACTGCCTGGGGTCCGAACCCACGACTTTTGGTATACGAGGTTAGCACGCTAACCCCTTCACCAAGCCCCGAGGGCAATTTTACATCTTGTATTCTAATATATTGGCGGAAACTAAATATATGTCCACACCAAAAATCTTGTGTGACAAGCACAGAACACAACTTTCGACTACCGAAGGTAAGAAAAAGTTGTGTGCTGTGCGCCAGTCACACCAGATTTTTAATTTAAGGTTCTGCTACTGAGATTTCGAGTACTTTTTTTTAGTGTGTGAATAGTCTAATAAACAAATTTAGTTTAATTTCTTAAAAATTATCTTTTGATTGTCAAAAGCGAATTTTTACTTTCTCTTACCTATGTATATATGTAATATATATATAGAGAGAAAGTATTGGATTCATGTCAAAAATTCGATGTCGAGATTTTGATGGATCTTCACGTTTTGAGGTCCCCTGAATCCAAAAAAGTGGTTTTCGCGACATGGTCTGTCTGTGGGTGTGTGGGTGGGTGGGTGGGTGGGTGTGTGGGTGTGTGGGTGTGTGTTCAATTTTAAGCATGAAGGAATTGAGCTACGAGGTTGAAATTTTATATTTAAGTTAAACACCCCCCGGGACCGGAAAATAAGCTTTTAATCAAAATCGGCCAAAGAGTACTAGTACTTTGCTGATGTACTTTTTCAGTTTTTTTCGATTTTCTCAAAATTTGCTCCAACGATTTTTTTTTAAATTCAAAAATCAATTAATTTTTAGATGTTCTTTAAAATGTATATTCTCATTTTGCAATTGAAATCTTCTGAAGACCACTTTACTCTTGTATTTCATAGGGAAGATAGGAGAAATGGTTGCCATGGTAACAAAATATAAATATTTTCCCATACTTATAAATTTTACATCTGAATTCAATGTTCCATACTGTCGGGAACTAAATACATGTCGACACAAAAAATCTGGTGTGACAAGCACAGAACACAACTTTCGATTACCGAAGGTAAGAGAAAGTTGTGTGCTGTGCGCCAGTCACACCAGATTTTTTCTATTTTAATTAGCTTTATAGATATATGCTTATTCAAAATATCTTTTGAATATCAGCCTCCTCACTTTAAAAGATTTATCTCGTTAGACGCCTGAAGAAATAACGCTTTTTCAAAATGATACTCTTGTCTTCTCTTTTCTTGTAAGCTACAACCCTAAGCAAAGTTATTCTTATTCCCGGTCAGGATTTATGTCCCCAAAAAAATAAAAGACCTTCAGAGTGAATAGCTCTTCCTTTTCTCCCTACAAATTATCATAATATTTTCTGTGCGTTTACACCCTTCTTTAAGGGGTTCAGTAATCTCCCTGATATTAAAGAAGCGATTATTAAATTTATCCCATCTCAGAGGGTGTCTTTCTTAACCTCTATCAATTGTCTCTAAAAAAGGGAGATAGTAGTAAATTTTATTTCAAAATGAATAACTTAAATGTCATGAATATTTCTAATCATTTATTGAACAATATGAAAATTATTCATATAAAAATATTTTTTTACTTTTCATATATGAAGTAAGCCTACTTATGGAAAGCAGTCGCTGGTTTTTTCTCCATAACCTTAATTTAGAAAAAGTAATATTCTAAAAATTCGATACTTTGATGAATCTCGGCATTTTAGATTTCACTAGTATTTAAAAAAGTAATTGTTTGATAGATGGCCGTAAGGAAAATCAATTTTATTCTACCCGTGTCAAAAAACAAATTCTAGTTCTAACCTCAGAAGCCTCAATTCCTTTGATGTCTTAGTTGCCGATCAGAAAGTAACTCTACTTTAATACTCAAAACCCTCATTGAAGACTATGAGGTTTAAATATGAATTAGCGATTGATTTGAAATCCTAACTATAATCTCGATAACTATTTTGGTTCAACCCTTTGAGGGCCAAATGTAGATTCTGCAGTTCTGATTTAAACCTCAAAGTTGTAAAACCGTCCGTAAGTAGGAATTTTAGGTACAAATTGGGAGGGACTACTTTCTATGTTGAATCCAATCTCCACAAAATTAAACTGACCCTCGAAAACCTCACTGAAGATTTTGAGGTTTAAATAGGAATTTATGTTTTGACTCGGGTAAGGACCGTCGGTAAATATTTTTGCGTATTATCCGTTTATTTGTAGATATTTCGATCTCAATGATATGGCATCATCCTCAGTACAAGCAACAGATGTTTTGTGTGTTCATTTTACCCAACCAATATGACACAATAGCTGACCATTCCATGAATGTCATTTTTATAAATCATGCTCAGCTACTTTCTCATATTGGATGTGAAAAATTTACGATTTGCAAAACATCTGTTGCTTGTACTGAGGATGATTCCACCTCAGTGGGATCGAAATATCTAAAACGGATAATACGCAAAAATATTTACCGACGGTCTTTAGAATAAAATTGTTTTAAAAAAGTAATTTTGTAATTGTATCTCTGTATGTACCAGTCCGTCTGTCTGTGTGTGCACTGCGGCGGACCCGAGCCAGGGGTGTCCCTTCTTCGGCGGGCTTCGCGGCTAGTTCAAATAATAATAATATACGCAATTATATAATTTATTTGTCATAATGTCTGAATTGCCTTCACTAATAATCAATATACGTCTCGAATATTTAACGATTCATGCTTACAAAATAACTATTAAATTGAATATTTTTATTGTATGACCTTCAGAAGAATACAATTATTTAAAATATCTAAACCAGGAGAAATTATATATTCTATTTTATTTGTTACGTCTGGATTACCTCAAAGAAAAAAATCTGGTGTGACTGGTCGCACAGTACACAACTTTCTCTGTGCTCTTCTGTGCTTGTCACACCAGATTTTTCTTTTTCTTTTTTATTAAAAATACACTCACACTTTTTTCCCATTCACACACATACACAGTCTTTTCGGCAACTTAGGTCAATACACCAAATATTCAATTAAAATATTAAATTTCTCAAAATAAAGCAGCTGTTTTTGTTTTGAATGTGTCTACTAGGAGAATAATAAGAATAAATAAATAAATAAATAAAACTTGGAGAGAGTGTCCTACCAAACTCAAGGTGGTTGTCGTTGTCGAAGGGATGCAATGAGAGCGAAAGAGAGAGAGAGCAAGTTAAAAAGAAAGTGTGAAAGAGATGGAGAGAGAGCGTAGCGCGCTACGCCGCGCTGCGCGATGACGTAGGCGGGGCGACGCCGCGGCGCCGTCGTCGTCGTCGTCGCCGTTGCCGCCGCCTTGAGCGCCGCCGCCGCCAATGCCAGTTGCGTGTTAACCACCGTCGTGTACGTTAAGGTTAGCTAACCCTAAGTTACGTTACCTTTCTTCGGGAAGTGCGCGTTTCTCTCTATTGCTCTTTCTCTCTCACACACTTTTTATCTGCCGGGATTAAAGTTATCAGTAAAAGAAAGAAAAAAAATTAACTCTCTTTACAACAGTTTTTCTTTTTTTTTTCTTTTTTTTTTAATTTTATCATTATTATTTCTAAGACTTATTATTCTTAAAGAAGGAGAAGAAAAATCTCACTGGATTTCTAGGGTGAGTTTTTTCTTTTTTCTTTTTTTTTCTTTTTTACTCCTTATCTCATTTATAAAGCTTTATTTAGTTACATCAATTTATATGAGAAGAGAGACAAACTTAACTAATGCCTTTTTTTTAATGCTAAAAAAAAATTTAGATTATAATATTTAGCAATTTGATTATTATTAAAAAAAAAAAAAAAAATATTCCAATAAGAAACGACGTTTCGATTCTATAATAGACCATTTTCAAACTACAAAAGATTAGTTAATATATTATACACTTTTTAGTCTATAGATGGACCATTACACCAAATCGACTTATTAACAATAAAATTTTTGAAATTATATTTAAGGCCTTTATTTTTAATAATATAGCCTAGTATGTATTTACAATTTTTTTAAATCAAATGAGATTACTTTATTATTTTTAAGCATTATTGCAAGATGATTTCAAAAATTATTTTACTGATGTTTATTAAAATATAATACTATATTTTAAGGTATCATGGAAAAATGTACCTTTTTTGAACTTTCACAGTTGTTATCATTAATAAAATAAATTTTTCTTTGTCGGTATATCTGAGGTTTATTTGTAAAGATTACAACGTTTCGGCCGCTCATTCTGTGACCTTCTTCAAGTATAATTTAATTAAGATTATAAAGTTGATTACAACTGTGACAATCTCATTTAAATTAGTCGAAAAACCAAAGCTTTTTTTTGTTTAAAAAATGTATAGTGGGTTTAAAAAAAAATAAAATTCTTTTAACCAAACTATAAATTCAGGAAGGATTTTCAGACAAATTAATTCATTACCCTAAATAATTGATGTAACGTCATTTTTAGTAAACTTAATACACGCCACAAATTCCATTCAATATGCCTTTATGCCAGCCATTTTTAATTTTTATAAAATTTGAGTCAAACATTTGATATTTTTTAAACGTTTTGCACTATGTCGTCGGTTTACTGGAATTAATAATACTAATTTTATTAGATTTTT
>JAKCPI010018779.1:0-13416 GCA_023213315.1 Euborellia annulipes | reverse complement strand
TGATGAAAAATGGAAATTTCCTGGTTATGACCTAGATTAGAAGACTGCTTTTTTATTACCAAGGCTTTCCCTTTTCTAGAAATATTCTCATTAATCTTTGATGGATAATAAATATCAATAAGAGCATTTTCAATTTGAGTTTCCTTTTGAAATGCTCAAATCGCTGACCATATCTTCTATACTACATAAAATTATTGAGCAAAAAAAGAGTCGGCTGCTTGTTCTACCCCCACCGTTTTGACTCCCTCTGCGATTTCATTTATTCCGAACGGGATGTTTATTTAAATTTATTGATGCGGACAACCGACGAGCAAATAAATGCCGAATGGAAAGAGAAACACAAATGCCGACTTGCAAGTTCAATTAAGACATGAATATTTAATTTCTTTGAATGAATTTAATATCATTTCAAACTCGCGGAGAATAAAATTGAACAAAATAAAATGTAGTAGATTGGGTTGCGATTATTTATTATTTATTAGTTTTTACATGTAACTAGCACCGCCGCCCGCCTTCTACGGGCTTTTATCTAACCAAAAGGGCTTGCCCTATTAGACAGGTATCCAATTAGGAAACGAATAACACTCAGCTGTTTAATGGATGAAAAGTATTTTACAGAAAATTTAATATACCGTATTAAATAAGGCCTACGGGTTTGGTCTAGTTGGTAGCGTGTCTACCTTCTATACCGAACGTCTCGGGTTCAGACCCCAGGCAGTCCGATGATTTTATTTAAACCATTTGGATACCAAATGGCTTAAATAGAAATGCCTGGACCCCCAATAGATATTATAAATAATAACGGTTATCGTCAAAGTCTTAAATGGCCTAATTAGCCGAAAAGACTGTGTGAATGTGTGTGTGAGTGTGAATGAGAAAACAGTGTGTGTTAAAAATAAATATATAAATACTGTATATTGTGAATAGGTTACCTGAAATATTCCTGTGCAGACTATAATTAATTACAAATTAAAAAAAAAAAAACTCTAGTGTGACTGGCGCACAGCACACAACTTTCTCTTACCGAAAGGTAAGGTTGTGCACCGTGCTGGTCACACCAGATTTTTGTGTCGAGATATATTTATCTAACAAAGCTGTGTTTTATTTATTGGCAAGGCCAAATATCCCATGGCCCCCGGGCATCGAACCCAGGATCTCCAACCTTTCCGGGGCATAGGCGTGCTGTCCATTGGACCAGGCCACCGGACCCTCGACCTACACAATAAAACTCACTTTCTCTTATAACAATAAGAGGACACATATAACAGCCTCTTCATCTCTTCAACTTTCTCTTATATGCAGTTAGTCTTGCAAGTCACTAACAGAGATATATTTAGTTTCAAACTTGACCACGCGATTCATAGATGGCGCTAAACTACGAATGCTTCCACATCAGTAAAGTGTACTTCAAACAATTTTCACGAAAAATTTCACTGATATAGTTTTTAAAGAGCATCAAAAAAATAAATGATATATAAATTTTAATCAAAATCCTTGCAGCGAATTTTGAGAAAATCGCAAAAAACTGAAAAACTACATCAATAAAGTACTAGTACATTTTGTTTAAAAGCTTATTTCACTAGTTCGGGAGATGCCTAACTTAAATATAAAATTTTAGCCTCCGTAGCTCATCCCCTTCATGGTTAAAAAACTTCCGTATTTCATCCCTGCCGCCATTTTTTTACTTTCTCTTATTTTTTTACCTGCTTAGTTCTGCTTTCGATTAATGTTACTGTTTCGTATACTACATCTATATTTTAAGTTATGCTATAGTATCATATGATTGATTTAATGAGAATAGTTCGCGTAAATGGGAGAGAGAATCAATAAAGAGACGTGAATATCTATTAAAATTATCACTCACTACCTTTTACCTAGTATTTATTTCTTTTTCAAAGAGTTCTGTATATATTTGAAATAATAAAATTAAATAAAAAAACATTAACTGAAAAATAAATAATGAATAACTTATTATTTACTGAGATAATAGATAATGTCAGTAGGATTCACGAAAGGGGGGGACTGACGTGACTCGTCCAACACTGTAGGGAATTAAAATGCCACACAGGCAAAATCAACATAGGTTTTTATATCAACTGCCTTTAGAGAAAAAAAAAAACAAAATTGCATTCGTGCAAAAATTTCACTTAAGGTTTTCAACGACTAGACCAGGCGTGGCCAACCCGCGGTCCCTTTGAACTTTTTTCCGTCCCACTAGATCTATCACACTTTTACAAAATATAGTCTATTTATTTTATAATGGGCGGAGTATTTGACACCACAAAAATAACTTAAGTGAGTCTAACAATTGTAAATCTAATATGGGATATATTAATATAATTTTATATGGGCGGCCCGTGGAGGAGGCTAAATCCCCGGGACCCTGACCCTTTGTGATCCAACGTTAAAAAAAATAATTTTCATGGTTAAAATTTCAATTAAAAAAAAAATAATTTTCTTGAAATTTTTTTCCTGAGGGGCCGGACCCTTTAAGCTCAAATCTTAAAATATAATAATTTTAATTAAATAAAAACATTTTCTTGATCTACTATGTGTCAGAATAGCTTATCAAGTCTGGGTGTTCTAGCTGTTGAAACAGAACTAACGAGGAAAGCAGTCTTGGAATCTATAATTGACAATTTTGCAAGACACAAGGCGAGGAAAGCAAATTTATAAAAAAATGTTCAAGTATTATTAAATGCCTGAACCCTAAATAGCCTATATATATTAATTACAACGGTTATCGTCTAAAGTCTTAAATGGCCTGAGTTGCCGAAAAGACTGTGTGAATGTGAGTGTGAGTGTGAGTGTGAATGAGAAAAAAGTGTGAATGTTTTCTTGATGAAATTGTAAATTTATATTCGGTTTATATTCTAGGCACCTAAGGAAGCATTTTTTGAAATTCAACCCATAAGAGGCGAAATTTCTTTTCGCCTGTTTTTTTTTATAATTCCTAGAATCTTTGAAATATTAATACGAAATTGGTCTCTAAAGAGAAGTTATGTAAATATCTAGAAACGGAATCCAGTTTTTTGTCATAATCTACCCCTATGTGGAGGTTAATCAGGTGTCTCAAAAAACTTACGAATTTCAAAATTTTGATTGAGAATTTTTATGCTCGATAAAAAGGTACACTGTTAAAAATTTTCGAGCCAGATTCATACACATGTATAGGAAGTCTGTTACACAAACTGTTTATGAATATTCATTTTGGGTATATGAGAAAGGTCATATACCAAAAATGAATTTTCACAAACCCAGATATGAAATTTTTCATATTCGGGTATATGAAAAAATTCATTTTCGGGTATGTGAATAAATTCATTTTTGGTATATGAAATTTAAATTACGGGTATATGAATAAATTCATTTTTGGTATATGAAATTTAAATTACGGGTTTATGAGAAATAATATACTTTTTTGTGAAAAATGAAAGTAGGAGAACTTTTAATTATAGACCACATATTTGTATTAAATATTTATTAAAAATATATATATTTGTACAGTATTTATATATTTTTAATAAATATTTAATACAAATATGTGGTCTATAATTAAAAATTCTCCTAATAATAATATTTCAAACCACAAAAGCTTTAATAAACAAAAATTAAAGTCCTTACGAGTTTATACTTTTGAGGGAAAGTGAGTGGTCTAGGTGAAATAATAGTTTTTTTTATTTATTTTATTTTTTATTTATTAAAAAAAAATTATATTATATTAAAATATACAATTTTACTAAATAATAAAACAAATTAAAGTATTAAAATAATAAATTTGTATCAAAAAATAAATTTTTATACATTTCCAAGTAAATTAAACACAAATACAAATCATTTTAATAATTTAATACAAAAAATATGTCGATTTTCATCTTCTTTGAGAAGTAATAAAGAGTTACATTTCATTTGCAGTATGATTGGAGTTTATTCCCTGGTTGGAGACTAACCTCACCTGAAAAATGACAAACAATAATTGATTTGAAATTGAGAAAAAAAAAATTTCAATGAAAAAATTCAAATTCAATACTTACGATTTTGTTAGTAAAATGTTCCTATTTCAATATATTGATTAAATATTTATATTTCATTTTAAATAATAATACACGTTCAATTATCTATGCGTTAAATCAGCTACTTCAAAAACAGAATTTGGTGCCAACCTGGTGCCAACCTAACCAATTTCTTGTATATTTTAAAATTAATTATTTTGGTGAAATTGTTAATTTTAATTTTAATTTCTATAGCTATTTAGTTGAATTACTTTATAAAAATTATTTAATTAGTATGACTTCATAAATATTTAAATAGTTTAGAGCGCGAATTTCAAACCAGAATTTAATCAATATAGATTTTGGAAATGAATTTTAAAAGAATAATTTCAAGTTTCCTTAAAATAATTATAAAATAATATTAATAAAAATTCCTTGAGGTAGTCGAGTTATTTGAGAACGTTTAGACCAGTGATTCTCAACTTGTCGCGGTACACTTTTAACGATTTCAAAATTTGGCGGCACACAAAGAAAAAGATAAGTTTAAAAGTTGGTAATTTGTTCATAAACTTTTATATTAATTTTAATTCACATTCTGGGTGTATTAAAATTAAACTACGAAAGTATGTGAAAAAAGAAGGAAAATTCATATTTTTTTTAAAGCGATACTTATTCATATACTTGTATATTAATTTTAACTCATATCCTAGGTCTATTAAAATTAAACCACCAAAGTTTATGAGATATGAATGAAAATTCATATTTTTTTTTACAGTGTAGTTATGCAAAACTAAATTTATTTTTTCTAAATATCAAATAGTTTTTGAGACATTTGATAAAATAAACTCTAGAATTTTCTGAATATTTTAGAAAATAAATTATTTCTTCGCTTGTTTTAAGTGACGCTCCAATGATGGTCAAACCTTTGAGGAGTGGAGCCGTTTAGGGTACACTGTTAAAAATTTTCGAGCCAGATTCATACACATGTATAGGAAGTCTGTTACACAAACTGTTTATGAATATTCATTTTGGGTATATGAGAAAGGTCATATACCAAAAATGAATTTTCACAAACCCAGATATGAAATTTTTCATATTCGGGTATATGAAAAAATTCATTTTCGGGTATGTGAATAAATTCATTTTTGGTATATGAAATTTAAATTACGGGTATATGAATAAATTCATTTTTGGTATATGAAATTTAAATTACGGGTTTATGAGAAATAATATACTTTTTTGTGAAAAATGAAAGTAGGAGAACTTTTAATTATAGACCACATATTTGTATTAAATATTTATTAAAAATATATATATTCTGTACAATATATATATATTTTTAATAAATATTTAATACAAATATGTGGTCTATAATTAAAAATTCTCCTAATAATAATATTTCAAACCACAAAAGCTTTAATAAACAAAAATTAAAGTCCTTACGAGTTTATACTTTTGAGGGAAAGTGAGTGGTCTAGGTGAAATAATAGTTTTTTTTATTTATTTTATTTTTTATTTATTAAAAAAAAATTATATTATATTAAAATATACAATTTTACTAAATAATAAAACAAATTAAAGTATTAAAATAATAAATTTGTATCAAAAAATAAATTTTTATACATTTCCAAGTAAATTAAACACAAATACAAATCATTTTAATAATTTAATACAAAAAATATGTCGATTTTCATCTTCTTTGAGAAGTAATAAAGAGTTACATTTCATTTGCAGTATGATTGGAGTTTATTCCCTGGTTGGAGACTAACCTCACCTGAAAAATGACAAACAATAATTGATTTGAAATTGAGAAAAAAAAAATTTCAATGAAAAAATTCAAATTCAATACTTACGATTTTGTTAGTAAAATGTTCCTATTTCAATATATTGATTAAATATTTATATTTCATTTTAAATAATAATACACGTTCAATTATCTATGCGTTAAATCAGCTACTTCAAAAACAGAATTTGGTGCCAACCTGGTGCCAACCTAACCAATTTCTTGTATATTTTAAAATTAATTGTTTTGGTGAAATTGTTAATTTTAATTTTAATTTCTATAGCTATTTAGTTGAATTACTTTATAAAAATTATTTAATTAGTATGACTTCATAAATATTTAAATAGTTTAGAGCGCGAATTTCAAACCAGAATTTAATCAATATAGATTTTGGAAATGAATTTTAAAAGAATAATTTCAAGTTTCCTTAAAATAATTATAAAATAATATTAATACAAATTCCTTGAGGTAGTCGAGTTATTTGAGAACGTTTAGACCAGTGATTCTCAACTTGTCGCGGTACACTTTTAACGATTTCAAAATTTGGCGGCACACAAAGAAAAAGATAAGTTTAAAAGTTGGTAATTTGTTCATAAACTTTTATATTAATTTTAATTCACATTCTGGGTGTATTAAAATTAAACTACGAAAGTTTGTGAAAAAAGAAGGAAAATTCATATTTTTTTTAAAGCGATACTTATTCATATACTTGTATATTAATTTTAACTCATATCCTAGGTCTATTAAAATTAAACCACCAAAGTTTATGAGATATGAATGAAAATTCATATTTTTTTTTACAGTGTAGGATGATTCAAAAAATCAAAGTTTAATTTTTATATTCTTCTAACAGCTAAAAAAATATACCCTCATTTTTACTTTTTCTTACCTATGTATATATGTAATATATATATATATAGAGAGAAAGTATTGGATTCATGTCAAAAATTCGATGTCGAGATTTTGATGGATCTTCACGTTTTGAGGTCCCCTGAATCCAAAAAAGTGGTTTTCGCGACATGGTCTGTCTGTCTGTGTGTCTGTCTGTGAACAAAATATCTCAAGAACGAAAAGAGCTAGGAGGTTGAAATTTTATATTTAAGTTAGGCACCCCCCTGAGACGTGACACGAAGCTTTTGAACAAAATCGGCCAAAAAGTACTAGTACTTTACTGATGCACTTTTTCAGTTTTTTTCGATTTTCTCTAAATTTGCTCCAACGATTTTTTTTTTAAATTCAAAAATCAATTATTTTTTAGATCTTCAATAAAATGTATATTCTCATTTTGTGATTGAAATCTTCTGAAGACCACTTTACTCTTGTATTTCATAGGGAAGATAGGAGAAATGGTTGCCATGGTAACAAAATATAAATATTTTTCCATACTTATAAATTTTACATCTTGAATTCAATTGTACCCTACTGTCGGAAACTAAATACATGTCGACACAAAAAATCTGGTGTGACAAGCACAGAACACAACTTTCGATTACCGAAGGTAAGAGAAAGTTGTGTGCTGTGCGCCAGTCACACCAGATTTTTTATTTTTTACGGTAGGCGGATGTATTTATTTAAATCATTTGGATACCAAATGGTATAAACAAAAGTCTATATGGCCTAACATGCCGAAAAAAGTAAAAAAAATTATTTACGTTTTAAGGTTCTTCTCCCCCAGCTACCCTTTTACCCTTTATGATATTACCCTCTCATCATTACGAAATGGCGACCTTTATTGCATTATAATCGGCGATGAGTTGATAATGGGGTGAAGTTAGAAGCTTGAGTTCAAAATAAAAAAAAAAAAAAAAATAGAGCCATTTTATGAAAGAGATCAATAAAATGAGAAAATTTATTATGTAACCGGTATACAAAACAATTTTCCATAATTCTGACCGATTAAGAGCTAAGATTTCTCGATAAAGTTAGTTTTATCTAAAATCTAACTAAATCAATTTAGCCATTAAAGTCCTTAAAAAAAAAATTGAAATCATTGATCAACACTAAAATATTAAAATTTAACAATTCATTCGTTAGTAGTCATTATATTTTAATTAGTAATGAGTATTTTTCTGGAGGAAATCATATGCCCCTAGGAATTTAACTCAGGATCTCCAACCTTTACGCACATCGGTGTGCTTCTTTTATGCCATAGGCTCTCAACGTGGGCGATAACGCCCCCCTTGTGGGCGTTTGAGACTTTCGGGGTGGGGGGGGGTGGCAGTAGAAGGGCATAGAAAAATTGGGGGCATTGAGATGACGCAGAAGGGCTTTTTTATTTTTAAACATTCACAGTTTTTTCTCATTCACACACACACTCACACTGTCTTTTCAGCAACTCAGGCCATATAAGACATTTACGATATCCGTTATTAATAAATTATATATATTGGGGGTCCAGGCATTCTTATTTAAGCCATTTGGTATCCAAATGGCTTAAATAAAATCATCGGACTGCCTGGGATCCGAACCCGCGACTTTTGGTATACGAGGTTAGTACGCTAACCTCTGCACCTAGCCCCGAGAGCAATTTTACTGAATTCTAATATATCGGCGGAAACTAAATGTATGTCCACACCAAAAATCTGGTATGACAAGCACAGATCACAAGTTTCGATTACCGAAGGTAAGAAAAAGTTGTGTGCTGTGCACCAGTCACACCAGATTTTTAATTTAAGGTTCTGCTACTGAGATTTCGAGTACTTTTTTTTAGTGTGTGAATAGTCTAATAAACAAATTTAGTTTAATTTCTTAAAAATTATCTTTTGATTGTCAAAAGCGAATTTTTCGATTTTAATTAGCTTTATAGACATATGCTTATTCAAAATATCTTTTGAATATCAGCCTCCTCACTTTAAAAGATTTATCTCGTTAGACGCCTGAAGAAATAACGCTTTTTCAAAATGATATTCTTGTCTTCTCTTTTCTTGTAAGCTACAACCCTAAGCAAAGTTATTCTCATTCCCGGTCAGGATTTATGTCCCCAAAAAAATAAAAGACCTTCAGAGTGAATAGCTCTTCCTTTTCTCCCTACAAATTATCATAATATTTTCTGTGCGTTTACACCCTTCTTTAAGGGGTTCAGTAATCTCCCTGATATTAAAGAAGCGATTATTAAATTTATCCCATCTCAGAGGGTGTCTTTCTTAACCTCTATCAATTGTCTCTAAAAAAGGGAGATAGTAGTAAATTTTATTTCAAAATGAATAACTTAAATGTCATGAATATTTCTAATCATTTATTGAACAATATGAAAATTATTCATATAAAAATATTTTGTTTACTTTTTCATATATGAAGTAAGCCTACTTATGGAAAGCAGTCGCTGGTTTTTTCTCCATAACCTTAATTTAGAAAAAGTAATATTCTAAAAATTCGATACTTTGATGAATCTCGGCATTTTAGATTTCACTAGTATTTAAAAAAGTAATTGTTTGATAGATGGCCGTAAGGAAAATCAATTTTATTCTACCCGAGTCAAAAAACAAATTCTAGTTCTAACTTCAGAAGCCTCAATTCCTTTGATGTCTTAGTTGCCGATCAGAAAGTAACTCTACTTTAATACTCAAAACCCTCATTGAAGACTATGAGGTTTAAATATGAATTAGCGATTGATTTGAAATCCTAACTATAATCTCGATAACTATAACCCTGAGGGCCAAATGTAGATTCTGCAGTTCTGATTTAAACCTCAAAGTTGTAAAACCGTCCGTAAGTAGGAATTTTAGGTACAAATTGGGAGGGACTACTTTCTATCAGGGGCGTATATAGAAATTTTTTTCGGGGGGGGGGGGCCCGAACTCAAAAATTTTTTTGCGGAAAATTTTTTTTTTCACACGAAATTTTTTGCGGAACATTTTTTCTTTTGCGGAACCAAAGTTTTCCATCCTGCGGAAAAATTTTTTGCGCTGATGTCTGTATATCCCTATATATGTATATGTGTTTGGGAAATTTCGGGGGGCCCGGGCCCCCTCGCCCCCCCCCCCCATATATACGCCCCTGCTTTCTATGTTGAATCCAATCTCCACAAAATTAAACTGACCCTCGAAAACCTCACTGAAGATTTTGAGGTTTAAATAGGAATTTATGTTTTGACTCGGGTAAGGACCGTCGGTAAATATTTTTGCGTATTACCCGTTTATTTGTAGATATTTCGATCTCAATGATATAGCATCATCCTCAGTACAAGCAACAGATGTTTTGTGTGTTCATTTTACCCAACCAATATGACACAATAGCTGACCATTCCATGAATGTCATTTTTATAAATCATGCTCAGCTACTTTCTCATATTGGATGTGAAAAATTTACGATTTGCAAAACATCTGTTGCTTGTACTGAGGATGATTCCATCTCAGTGGGATCGAAATATCTAAAACGGATAATACGCAAAAATATTTACCGACGGTCCTTAGAATAAAATTGTTTAAAAAAAGTAATTTTGTAATTGTATCTCTGTATGTACCAGTCCGTCTGTCTGTGTGTGCACTGCGGCGGACCCGAGCCAGGGGTGTCCCTTCTTCGGCGGGCTTCGCGGCTAGTTCAAATAATAATAATATACGCAATTATATAATTTATTTGTCATAATGTCTGAATTGCCTTCACTAATAATCAATATACGTCTCGAATATTTAACGATTCATGCTTACAAAATAACTATTAAATTGAATATTTTTATTGTATGACCTTCAGAGGAATACAATTACCAGTTATTTAAAATATCTAAGCCAGGAGAATTTATATATTCTATTTTATTTGTTAAGTCTGGATTATTCTCTTACCTTCGGATTACCACCAGATTTTTCGTGTCGATATATATTTAATTTCCGCCGATATATTAGGATCCAAGATGTAAAATTTATAAGTATGGGAAAATAAGTTATATTTTGTTACCATGGCAACCATTTAGCCTATTTTTCCTATGAAGACCAAGAGTAAAGTGGTCTTCAGAAAATTTCAAGTGCAAAATGATAGTATACATTTTAAAGAGCATCTAATAAATAATTCATTTTTGAATTTTAATCAAAATCGTTGCAGCGAATTTTGAGAAAGTCTAAAAAACTGAAAAAGTACATCAGTAAACTACAAGTACTTTTTGGCCGATTTTTATTAAAAGCTTATTTTCACGCCTCAGGGAGGTGCCTAACTAAAATATAAAATTTCAACCTCCTAGCTCAATTACTTCATGCTTTAAATTGAACAGACACACACACTGATACACCCACAGACAGACCATGTCACGAAAATCACATTTTTGGATTCAGGGGACCTCAAAACGTGAAGATCCATCAAAATCTCGACATCGAATTTTTGACATGAATTCAATACTTTCTCTCTCAATATATTAACATATATAGAGATAAGAGAAAGTAAAAAATTATATATTAGATCTAACTACACCAAATATTCAATTAAAATATTAAATTTCTCAAAATAAAGCAGCTGTTTTTGTTTTGAATGTGTCTACTAGGAGAATAAGAATAAATAAATAATTAAATAAATAAATAAAACTTGGAGAGAGTGTCCTACCAAACTCAAGGTGGTTGTCGTTGTCGAAGGGATGCAATGAGAGCGAAAGAGAGAGAGAGAGCAAGTTAAAAAGAAAGTGTGAAAGAGATGGAGAGAGAGCGTAGCGCGCTACGCCGCGCTGCGCGATGACGTAGGCGGGGCGACGCCGCGGCGCCGTCGTCGTCGTCGTCGCCGTTGCCGCCGCCTTGAGCGCCGCCGCCGCCAATGCCAGTTGCGTGTTAACCACCGTCGTGTACGTTAAGGTTAGCTAACCCTAAGTTACGTTACCTTTCTTCGGGAAGTGCGCGTTTCTCTCTATTGCTCTTTCTCTCTCACACACTTTTTATCTGCCGGGATTAAAGTTATCAGTAAAAGAAAGAAAAAAATTAACTCTCTTTACAACAGTTTTTCTTTTTTTTTTTTTTTTTTTTTAATTTTATCATTATTATTTCTAAGACTTATTATTCTTAAAGAAGGAGAAGAAAAAATCTCACTGGATTTCTAGGGTGAGTTTTTTCTTTTTTCTTTTTTTTCTTTTTACTCCTTATCTCATTTATAAAGCTTTATTTAGTTACATCAATTTATATGAGAAGAGAGACAAACTTAACTAATGCCTTTTTTTTTAATGCTAAAAAAAAATTTAGATTATAATATTTAGCAATTTGATTATTATTAAAAAAAAAAAAATATTCCAATAAGAAACGACGTTTCGATTCTATAATAGACCATTTTCAAACTACAAAAGATTAGTTAATATATTATACACTTTTTAGTCTATAGATGGACCATTACATCAAATCGTCTTATTAACAATAAAATTTTTGAATTTATATTTAAGGCCTTTATTTTTAATAATATAGCCTACTATGTATTTACAATTTTTTTTAATCAAATGAGATTACTTTATTATTTTTAAGCATTATTGCAAGATGATTTCAAAAATTATTTTACTGATGTTTATTAAAATATAATACTATATTTTAAGGTATCATGGAAAAATTTACCTTTTTTGAACTTTCACAGTTGTTATCATTAATAAAATAATTTTCTTTGTCGGTATATCTGAGGTTTATTTGTAAAGATTACAACGTTTCGGCCGCTCATTCTGTGACCTTCTTCAAGTATAATTTAATTAAGATTATAAAGTTGATTACAACTGTGACAATCTCATTTAAATTAGTCGAAAAACCAAAGCTTTTTTTGTTTAAAAAAATGTATAGTGGGTTTAAAAAAAAATAAAATTCTTTTAACCAAACTATAAATTCAGGAAGGATTTTCAGACAAATTAATTCATTACCCTAAATAATTGATGTAACGTCATTTTTAGTAAACTTAATACACGCCACAAATTCCATTCAATATGCCTTTATGCCAGCCATTTTTAATTTTTATAAAATTTGAGTCAAACATTTGATATTTTTTAAACGTTTTGCACTATGTCGTCAGTTTACTGGAATTAATAATACTAATTTTATTAGATTTTTTTTATTTATAAAGTTTTTTTAATGAAATTCATTTCTTGATATTTTTCTGCCATCTTTTAGTAGGTTAACAATCTATGAAAAATTTTAATTTTTTGTGAAACAACATGGATGACAATTCACTTTTTTTTTCAAAATAATGTAAAATATCAGGTTCTTGCAAGCACCGTCTGAATTGAAATGGCTACAAATCAATTGAAATAAATAGGCACAGGTTCAATGTCAATTCCAGATTTGGTTAAAGGGGGGGCGAAATTTTTGGTGTAGGAAAGACGGAGAGACAGTAGGCATTCAAGAAGCTGAGGGCAATGGAGAAATAATGATTTATTATAGTCTACTGTATTTTACTTCCGGATTCAAATTTGCATTAATAAAGAACATTTGTAGGATTCATAATCATATTAGGGCCTACTAATATTTTTTTCTGGGATGGCCGCTAGTGAACAGGGTCTAGCCTCAGATGAAAAAATTAAGTATAGGTATAAATAAATATTTTTATTTTCTGCGAAGATTTTGCATAACTAGAAGGCGTTCTTGATGAGTGGCGCTTCACGTGTCAATAGAGCAAACATTTCAGTTGAAAGGCTCTCTTAAATAAGTTGGTTTTGCTAAAATTTGTTTTACTTAAAACTTTATCTTACATATGATCATTTAT
>JAKCPI010018778.1:0-27314 GCA_023213315.1 Euborellia annulipes | reverse complement strand
ACTTCATATTAACCCAATTTTGTTTACAAATAATGACACGATAAAAAATAGAAGTAGTATTTTTAATTTTAGACGTTAATTACATTTTTCAAATTACAAGATATTCGTAGTATTTATTTTTTGCTCCGCATGTGGCAATGTTTTGAAATATTCATGATGCACCCGAGGTATATAAGCTGATAGATAAATAAGATTTGGTGGCTGTGAATGTAGTAGATTTTGATGATTTTGATCAAAATCTAAGCTGATAGATAACTGCTAGATATCTTAATACTAGCAAATTTACGAGATGTCTTTGTGCTTAAGATAGAGCAAAATTGCGCCCCCTGGAGTTGAACCAGGATATCCACGCTTTCGCTGCGGACGGGCCTGGTGGAGGACGTGGAGGTCCTGGTTCAACTCCAGGGGGGCGCAATTTTCCTCTATCTTAAGCATTGTATGTTTGTTAGTGGGCCCAAAGATATTTTATTCATCTCCTACTAAATTAAAAATTTTTTCTCCTCTTTGGGCATCTAAGGCCATTTATACAATTGGAATACATTTTTGTCGCTCAGGGCGGGCATCAGTAGGCTACAAGTACACTTGGACCCAAGGGCTTTTAAAAAAATATACTATATAATAAAGGCGGGATATAGCTGGCAATAATGGCTATGACGCATGAGCCCGACCCTGCACTCTCGCTCTTACTCTCCTCTCACCCTTTCAAAGGTTCAAGGTTAGATCCCGCCCTAAAATTATCTATACATAGTTCGGTCACTGATCAAAACTTTTTAATCCCCCGAGTTAAACAATAACTTCTATTCATTCATTTCCATCCATCTCGGAAGTATTCTATTTATATTAAGTTTGCAGTTTTACATTTGACAAATTAACATATTTGGATTTAATTGAATTGTATTATGATAATCCAACGAGAAACTGGCTTTTCACTTTCGCTTTAACCTCCACTTTTATTTTATATAGATATAATTCTTAAACAATATTAATTGATTAGCATAAATCAAAAGGAATAACAATAAAAATAAAATAATTAATTTACAGAATATAAAAAATTCAAACCTACAAAGGCAGTTTACCAAATTTCATAACGTTCTCAACAGTCTCTTCTGCACGCCGGTGCCCAGGCTATAGTTCTTCAACTTTCCAAAAATAATTCATTCTTGAAAATCTATTAATTTCTAATGAAATTATGAACAAAATAGTCATCAAAAGTAGCTTTCAGCGCTAACCATATACCCAAGAAAAGCTCTTAAGCTTTTAATACATTTATCATACCGGTAATATTTTCTCATATTTGTACTTGACTTTGATAACTATTTTCTTTGTAATATCGTTAATAATTAACCGATTTACACGAATGAATGATTTTTTGGAAAAGTAAAGAACTACAGAATTTCATAAATACGTTCATAAATAATCGTGTTATTTATGAAACGGTTTTATTAAGATATCTTAATGAATTGTAAAATTTATTTTGATGATAATGTGTTTACTAAATTTTATTTTTTAAATTAGGCCTAATTTATATATAACTTATTTTTCCTACTACATATTGATTCAGCTATTCACCTCGCTAACATACTAAAAATAATTTTTTTTTTTTACTCAGTTTTAAATTAGTTTTATGTTTACAAGGTGTGAAAATCCTATTATAATCCCCAACAGCTTTAGTTTTTATTTAAAAACACTTTTAGAAAAAAAAATGTCATTATGGTTGGAGAATAATTTGAGGGAGGAATTAGCTCTCTCTCAATATTCAATTATATCCCTGCTTTGTGAAACGAGGAGCTAAAACAAGCCTCCCTTCTTCTCCTTGCCAATAGAATTTAATAATAATCGATTTTAAACACACATGATCATAAATACCGAACCCTATTAATAGCTAAGCTCCGGATTTCATCCCCAATTTTAATATTGAAAAAAAAATATTTTTTTATATTTCAATTTTTTTTTCAACCACTTCTGCAAAATTCGAATTTTCTACCACTGTTTATAATAAGCTCACGGCTAACCGGATATCTAGAGTTCCTACCCAACTCGGGTTCAAATCCCACTTCCCATAAAAATTTTCAAACGTTGTCTACTCCAAGTATTTATTAATTTAAATAAGCGAAAAATGTAGGTACCGCCGGGAGTCGCACCACGGATCCGTCGATTTACGCTCAACATGCGCTACTAGCGTAAATCGACGGATCCGTGGTGCGACTCCCGGCGGTACCTACATTTTTCGCTTATTTAAATTAATAAATACTTGGTTATATGTTTTTCATAATTACTTCATGGACCAACACATGATATATATAATTCGTTGTCTACTCCGTTATTGGAGTTAATCTCTGTTGAGAGATTGAAAAAAAAGTCTCTTTGAATATTTTCTTTTTAATTCGAATATTATCATTATTGTGGGTCTGCAACGAGGCTCAAAAATTATATTATTTGTTTCTGTGCCTGAAAAAAATTTTAACATAGGCCTAGTTTTTTTTTTATCTTCCAAAGTGGTATGTGATTATAGCCAGAAATATTTTCGAGGGTGGGGGTTTGAACGATCCGGGCTATCACTCCCCTCTCAACTAAATAAATAAAACATTTTTTTATAATTTCAAACAGCGTTTATAATCTTAATACTATGTTTCTCTCGATAGATTTTTATATTTTTGAGATATCGGAAGGTGGTAGGGTTGTAGGATCATACCCCCCTCCTCCTAAAGCCCTAAATACAAACAGAGCCACAAGTGCCTGATGTGTTCAAAAGTGGAGCCTTGAGCATAGGCAACCTAAATGCTTAGCCGTCAAAAAGTTTGTGTTAAAAGTAGCATTTCGCCTTTAGTTGCTTTAAAAAAATAGAATTTATTTGTTTTAAAAATATTGTTTTGGTTGACTAAGCTCAAGGCTCCACTCTCGACCACACAGACACTTGGGGCTGATTGTACCACATATTACATTATTAGCAGAATTGTAAAAAAAAAGAAAATAAATGTCTTATCTATTCAAATGGCGATTGCTGGTGACAGCTACATTGAGATTTGAATATCTTTTCATTACATAAAAAATGTAGTTTTTTGTTAGGATACAATTAAAGGAATTAAAACTTAGGAATTTTGTATTTTAAATAATTATTATTTGTTTCGAGCAAACTACTAACTGTGATACCAATTTGACAACAATATAGAATAACAATTATTGTCTTCCCAATTCATTCAAATTCTTTGCATATAAAATTTGCTTTTCAATTGTAAAAAATTTTACACCTCTCGGAAAAGTCCTCTGAGCCCAGCTGCTCAGCTCTAGACAGAAAATGCAGACTGTTCTACTTGTTTTTACAATCATTATTAAAGTAAAATCAATAAAAAAAAGAATCTAAATTTAGTACTCTATGAAAGTGAAATGTTCTGACATAAAAATAAACCACCCTTATTTTTAGATTATGTGTAAAAAAATTAACTCATATGTTAAAAAAAATTTTTAATTAAAAATGTGTAATAAATTCAATTTTATATTAAAATTAATTTTCAAATTGAATATTTAAATATGCAAATTGAAATTTATTTACTTTAAGGAAAGTAAAACTAAGCAGAATATTATTTCATAAACTCTTTACTTTTATTTATTTTTGAAACTTTCATTTATTTATTTAATATATATAGGCCTATATATCAGATTGGAATTTTATTTTCAAAAAAATATCCCCTTTTGCGAATTCGCTTAATCAATTCCAATTTAAGACTTATTCACATAAGAAGGAAGCTATGCAAAATGAATAATAAGTTAAAGTACTTTGGCATTATAAGGAGTTGGCAAAGGGAATGAACGATTTGTTTTGCAAGGAGGATGAGGAAGAGGAGGTATTTACTGTCTGCCTTTGGCCGTGAACCGGGTATCGGTACTCGGTTGCCGACACGTGAGCCGAGAGCTGCTTGCTTGGCTGCCAAGGGCAATGGCTTGGTGAACTTGTGTGCTAGATATGCGTGTTGTGCTGTTCAACGACCAAACTAAGACATGGACTGATGTCTGAGACTGTCGCATCCTTTCTCTCTTTTTGACAAGAAATCTATCTATCACATATGACAACAAAAGAAAAATATTAATTACAATCCTAATTTCGTTCTTCTTTAATACTATCAGCGTCTGTTCCTTGTAAAGATGAATAATTCGTTTCAAATAATTTTATTTAGATGGTAGCAAATTAATTTAATTAAATAGGATCTGGTGTTGGTGTCAGAGAAATAACAAGACGTTTACAGCCAAATTTTCTTTTATTTAGATTTTCAACCTCAAGGCTGACGTTTCGGCATGGGCATCTTTTAAGAGCCGGTTTGCAATAATCAAATGTGTGGATATTACCCACACAGCACAAAATATTGCAGCAATGTTGCAGAAACATTGCGAATCTTGGCAACATTGCAGCGGCAATATTCCAAACTAGCAATATTTCTGTTTGAGCTGCAATATTGCATCAATGTTGCCGCAATATTGTCAACATTGAGCAAGATTGCAATATTCCGTGCTGTGTGGGTATTTATTCAATATAGTAGGTATCTGCAAGTTAATATCCACAAATTTATTGTCAGTCGGTTTTGAAGATTTGTGGATATTTTTTAAAAACAGCGACAACATATCCACATATTTGATTATTGCAAGCCGGCTCTGAAGATGGCTTAAACCCCAGACCGAAACGTCAGCCGTGAGGGTAAGAATCTAAATAAAATAAAAATTTGTCTGCCAACGTCTTCCTATTTTTCTGGCTTCATCTCCATTTAGTCTACATCCACAGTTCTTAAGCAATCGAATAAATAGGATCTGTGATGAATTTTTATGAAATTTGATAATTAAAGCTTCTTACATAAATATTTCTCAATTTCGCTCAGGGGCCCACATCTTGTGGGTACGTGGATGGCGACCACGAGCTGCCCTAGCTGAGACTGGCAGTATTTCTGTTCTTTGCCTGTCAGTCTCTCCCCTTCTATATTTTCAACAGGCGTCAGACCGTGCGACGGGCCGGCCTGTTTCTATTCCTTCGCGATCCCAAAAACTCTTCCCGCCGACCCCGCACCACGGGAATAATAAGGACGAAGAAAGAAGAAGAAGACATAAATATTTCACAATTAGGCCGATATCAAATTTTGTTACTTATAAGAATATCTCAACTTGGGCACAACAATCTTAGTTATATCTATTTTGTCCTGATGAAGAGCGTAATCCGTGCTGGAAACGTCGACAAAATATTGTAGCTTTCGATTCATCCGCATCTCTTTAGACCTAGTATATTGAATAATTAATTTAAATTACATTTTTCTCTTTCTAAGGAGGAATGGTACCATCCGGTAGAATTTCTTGCTTGTTCTCAAATAAACTTTGTAGATCTCTGGTATCCAGAGAAAGAGATATCTAGAGAGCATCATTATAAGAGAGCATTTTAGGAAGCAATTTACGGACAACTTCGACAATGTCATTTATAAGATTTTATAAGAAATTTATAATTCTTGATAATGCATATTTTTACTTTCTAAATTGTAAAAATTTTCTACCTCATCCATGATATCTGTGTTTAAACATGAAATTTTAAAATTCAATCACCAGATTTTCAAATTTTCTCCTTCCTGTCTTTTATTATTTCATCTAATGCCAATCCTCGTCTCTTAAAATGGCCAAGGTTTAAAAATATAGAAGGAAAGAAAAATATTTTTTTTTTCAGTAGCCTACTCATTTCATTCCATATTTCTTCTATATTTCGTTAGCAACATCAATTTTTTTCAGTCTTCTTTAATCCTTTTTTTTTCTTTTTATCTAAAACTCAATTTATTATTTTTTTTTCTGCCATCTTTTTTCTTGGCCAAATCAACTTGATATTTTTCCTTAGGAAATTGTTTTTACTCTAAACTTTATTAAATCTTTAAAAAATTAAGAGAATAGGGTACTAATCACTTTGGTATTTTCTTCTCAGAGGGCTATTTCCAATAGTCTATCTACTTTTGAAGAATCGCCACTGATTATCGTTATTCACATTTCTGTTTATTACCTGATATTTCGATTAATTTACGACTACAGTATTTAGGTATTAATAAAATTAGAAATTGTTTCCCAATGAGAAATGCATTTCAATGGGGAAATTTTCAAAAATCTTTTAAGCGACTCCAAATAGGAATTTGGGGTCCAGAGAATTTTGGGAGGGAGTAGAGTGTTTTGTCCGCTTTATCTTCCCCTGATTATGACTCTTTTAAAGTCTTTTGGGGTTAGTGGATGGCGTACGGCATCCTCAGGGGGATAAACTAGAGAATGCGTCGGACACATGAGAACAAGAGATTACATTACCTAAAGGAAAACGCTCTTTTGAGTTTGAGCTAAATTAAAATAAATAAAAAATTCCTTAAGATAAAAAATCTGGTGTGTTAGCCGCACAGCACAAGACTTTCTCTTACCTTTGGTAATCGAAAGTTTTGTTCTGTGCTCGTCACGCCAGATTTTTCGTGTCTGCATATACAGTATTTAGTTTCCGCGATATATTTAAATTCAAGATGTAAAATTTATATTTTGTTACCATAGCAACCATTTCTACTATCTTTCCTATGAAGTACAAGAGTAAAGTGTGCATTAAACAATTTTGAGAGCAAAATGAGAATATACATTTAAAAGAGCATGTAAAAAATAATTGATTTTTGAATTTTAATCAAAAACGTTAGAGCGAATTTAGAGAAAATCGAAAAAAAGTGAAAAAGTACATCAGTAAAGTACTAGTACTTTTGGGCCGATTTTGATTAAAAGCTTATTTTCACGGTCCCGGGGGGTGTTTTACTTAAATATAACATTTGAGCCTAATAGCTCAATTCCTTCATGCTTAAAATTGAACACACACAGACACACAAACAGACCATGTTGCGAAAACCACTTTTTTTGATTCAGGGGACCTCAAAACGTGTACATCCATCAAAATCTCGACATCCCATTGACATGAATCCAATACTTTCTCTCTCTCTCTCTCTCTATATATATATATATAGATATATAGAGGTAAGAGAAAGTAAAAAGTAGCCTACTAACAGATTTGTTAAAGAATCCCTTTGTGTTAAAGAATTAACCCTTAAGTATATAGATAGATTTATCCCCTTTTTTAAAATATGTAAAATTGCAATATTTTCATTAAGAAATAAAAAAATAAAAATAAATTTACCTAATCGTGCCTGTCTGTTAACTTATCAATGAACGTGAGTAAACGCTCCATGAATCAGTCGTAAATTTGTGCGCCGCAAAGGCTGCGCTGCGCCCCGGCAGCCGTTAGGCGTGGCTCAGCGCTCAGCCTACTCTACACTCCGCACCATTCTATAATCAATAGACCAACTTTGAATATTGCATTCTCTCAAAAATTTTCTTCCTTTTGCTTATCTTGAAATTTTTTTTTTTTTTTTTTTTTTTATTTTGTCATAGGAAATCAATAAAAGAACGAAAAATCTCACAAATTTTCATTATTCATTTTTATAGAGAGCTTTGAAAAAAATAATTCCAAATTGAGAATTGGCGTTTTATTTATTTATTTATTTATTTATGTATTCAAATGCGAAATCGTTTTGTTTAGAAATGGGGATTCGAAATCAGAACTTCTAAACAACCTAGTTAAAATTATTCAAAACTTAATATTTTATTTCCAATTTTATTCACGATTTTTCTTTTTTGCGTTTTAATTATTAGGGGAAATTATCGGATAGACTCCCAATATCGGTACTGGCTCTTCTGTATGCTGCAACGAAGAGAAGAAAATTGTAACTTGTACCTCTCAGTTCCTCTATTCTACAGCGACGTTGAGTGGACTTATCTGTTGTCAATGAAAGTTGTGAATTTATGAATATTTCACATCTATTCTACAACTACTAAAAGTGATATCTTCAAACTGCTATAGGAGAAGAACGTTAATTTGAATATACACTTATTTGTTTTAGCCAGCTGTTATAATTTCGAGATCAGGTTCCGTCAAATGTAAAAAAAAACACGTTAGCTCTTAATATCCGATAGTTTTGGGTCCCTAATATCAGATATCCTTAGACAACGAGGACAGCACAGACGATGAGTGTATTTACTGTCTTCAACCATACAAGCAAGATAAACACTGCCAACAATGGATAAGATTTGAATTGTTATGGATCAGATGAGAAAGGATGGAAAACTTTTAACTGCGAGTATTTCTCTTCAAAATACACACAGCACAGTATTTGAATTTTGTACTCTAATTTTATACCTCTTAATAAACTTTTTTTAAACTGCTTTTGCTCAAAAGTTGTTTTCATGGCTTATTTCCCTATCCGATATTGAGGTACCCCATTATCCGATATTATGGACCCATTTTCCAAAAGTGTAAAAATGCAAATTTTTATTTAAAAAATAAAAAAAAATTAACGTGATTGAAATATGACTTCTAGATTGTTTAGTCTAGGAAATAACTAAGTGTATTATGTTTAAAAATCAAAAATCAAAATGTAGCCAAAAATCATGCTGTTAGTATTTTTTATATGGACCGTTTATTTTGAAAGTGGTGCAAGTCCATTTTCTAGTGTTTCGAGAAAATGAAAGGATAACTTATCTATTTATTAAAAAATCTATTTACCGACCAATTTTCAATTGCACATAAATAACATGGGAATTTTTAAAAAAATTTACCACTAGCTAGTTATACATAGAAAATTTACATTAATTTAATCATAAATTATGTGACATCTCATTATTTTAAAAAATGGACTTACACCACTTTCAAAATAAACGGTCCATATAATAAAATCAAAAAGTATCCGATAATCAGCTACTTTCCCCTATTATTATCTTGAAGGTTATATCGTAATGCAAATCATGGTCATAAATATATCTATCTATTATTCTTCTAATAAAAAAAAAGATAAAAATAAAATATTTGAATGCAATTTTAATAAAAAGGAGAGAATTTTGAAGAAGGAGGCATCTAGGGCAATTTATTATTTTTTTTAAAAGGTTATTTGCTTGATGTGATCGCCCTTTATGAAATGACCCCTTCAAGTGGAGAACTCTCTAACCTTAATGAAATTTAAATTTAGAAATTTATAAATAAAGTAGTTACATATTAAATTATTGCCTCCACTTTTATTTTAAAAAAATTTTTAAAGCCCCCTCTATAATATCAAAGGATCATTTGGGATTCTTCTCTCAATAATTTTTAAAAATACAATGCCGATAAATTACATATAGAAATTTAACGATAACCGTTATAAATTAATTGATGTCCAATTATTTAAAATATATTTCCGAGAACAGAAAGCGAACTATTGGCCCTTGGATCATGAAACACTCCCTTGGCTCTACTCCAAAGGGCAAGACATGCTAAAAATTATAAGTTTTAGTAAGTAGGCTTTTATTGATTTTAAATATTTTCGTTATTTTTTCAAACTATTAAATAAATAATGAGTTAATTAAATTACTTATTTAATTATCAGACTGGGCTTCTATAATAAACGGAACTAGATTAGTAATTATCATCGTCGTCATCAACCATATGTTGCGTTGCTCAGCAGCAGCTAGCTTCTAGCAACTTATTGTCTTTGAAGTTGATTTATTTATTTTGATCTTGCATATGAAAAAAGTTAATTATAGCCTACAATTCTCCTTGGTGTGAATTTTCATTAATGTATTTTTTTCTATTTCAAGATAAGACATTCTACAATATAATCTAGCAACAAAAAAATTTCGTTAAAGTTATTAGAACTTATTAAGGGGGTTCAGGAGCGACGTCTAAACGTACTTTAAAAAAAACTAGACTTTTAGAAGGAATTTTTCAATGCGGTTTTTTTTTAATGAATTAAATTCATAAGAGATTATTGGAACATCGAGCTATAATTTTTTTAATGACTTATTAAAAAATTATCGTAATTAATTTTTTTGTTATCAAGCAAATACAAAAACAAGCAGCCCCAATAATCTTTAATTTTTTTTTAAATTTAAAAGTGAATTTCCCTATTGTTATTATTAATCACATATTAATTAAGAGATTTTTAAAATAAGCTTACTTGTTAGATGATTTATTTAAAAACCAACTGTTCAGCATTCTTGCAATAGATGGCAGGCTAGTCTAACAGACGATATAGTATTAGCCGATATCTGGCCTATATTTATATATTTTTATGCTTTTATAAAAGATACATAATAATATAATAACATTTATAAAGTATTTATTGTTAAAAGATCAATGAAAATCAACCAAATGCATTAAATATTATTAGCTACCATTCTGACATCTCTTAGCAAATTTTTGAATTACTTGATTTTTTGGGCATACTTTTATGACACCCTACGCCATCTTATCGGGAAAATCATGCGTAACCACTCCCGTAGCCCCTTAAAATAAAATTTTCCTTTTCTTAAACGAAAAGGAAAAATTTTCAATTTTTCTCTACTTACTGATTTAGTTTCCAAGAAATTTATTAGTATTTGGATAAGAGACAAGAGATTATCTCTATGTAATTAATCATCCAGCAAATAAATTTATTTTCATGTCAATTCATTCTCTCACTTTCATTAATGAAACTCTTCTTTTAAATGACTTTACAACATCGAAAAAGATAAAGAGACATATGTGAGTTTTACATCAGATGAAAGAATATTCCCCCCCTTTCCCTCATCACTTGAAATTCACTTTTAGTTACGAGGTAAAAAAAAATCCATTGGTATGTAAAGGTCGTTGTTAGGTTATCGAAAAAGACTCTTAGGAGTATCTACACGTAGAAATAATTAATAACAATTATAGTGAATAATATATTTGCACATGGACGCTTCATTTTCACTTTCTTCAAATATAGAATCTGCTCCAATATTGGAAAATATTTTACAGACGCCCATGGGAAAAGCCACAGATGGAAAGAGACGTGTAATTAATTATTTCCATTTATTTAATTAATATTTAGATACTAAAGTTAGTTATCTTCTGCTTATTAAATTAATTTGTGTTTGGTTCCTGGAGATAGGCAACCCACATGCCCACGATTTTAAGATTTCTCTAATGGACCACTGAGTTGCTTAGGCAAGGCCGCCGATTCGGGGGCTTGACCTTTAATCCTAAATCCCTAAAAGTTATTAAATTTTTCCCTCTAATTGGCTCCGGATTCTTTCTAAATGAAAAAAAAAAAATTATTAAAAATTTTTCTTCTTTGAATTCGAATTTAAAATTTGAACTTTTTTATTTTTGGAGGGGGAGGGGGTATTAATATACAGCCCAGTTACCAGCAAAGTAGTTTTAAATCATTCTGGGGTTCACAAAATTCATTCATTTCTTGAAACTAAATAAACCAAATGTTATTAATAATAATTCCCTCAGCCCTAAGTAACTCCAGTACGTTTTTCCTTGTCTCCATTCCTCAATAGGAAGGAATGTTGTTCTCTCCAAAAAAAATGAAGGTCGTCAGGAGAGTTAAAAGCTTTAGCAAGCTTACATCTTTAAATTAATAATTTAATCTAAGAAAAATATACTGTATTTCGAGAAGAAAATTGGAGATAACAAGAGTTTAATAACAGTTTCAAGAATAATATTATTAAAATCAGAGAGTTCGCTGCCATCTCTACCGTAGTTTGAATCTCAATCAACTCAAACAACAAAAAATTTATTTACTTTCTTCTTCTCAACATTAAATAAACTTTACTTCACATTAATGAATTGCGATTCTCACTAATTTGGAAGTAAGAATATTATATATACACCCCCTTTTTTTGTATTCAGGGGGCTCGGGAGCGAAGTGTTTACGCATGTTTTTCCCGATAAGATGGCGTAGTGTGTCGTAAAAAGTATGCCCAAAAAATCAAGTAATTCAAAAATTTGCCAAGAGATGTCAGAAAGGTAGCTAATAATATTTAATGCATTTGGTTGATTTTCATTGATCTTTTAACAATAAATACTTTATAAATGTTATTATACCGGTATATTATGTATCTTTTATAAAAGCATAAAAATATATAAATATAGGCCAGATATAGGCTAATGCTATATCGGCTGTTAGACTAGCCTGCCATCTATTGCAAGAATGCTGAACTAATTTGACAGTTGGTTTTTAAATAAACCATCTAAGCTTATTTCAAAAATTTCTTAATTAATATGTGATTAATAATAACAATAAATTCATTTTTAAATTTAAAAAAAAATTAAAGATTATTGGGACAGATTGTTTTTTTGCATTTGCTTGATAACAAAAAAATTAATTACGATAATTTTTTTAATAAGTCATTAAAAAAATTATAGCTCGATGTCCCAATAATCTCTTATGAATTTAATTCATTAAAAAAAAAACGCGTTGAAAAATTCCTTATAATAGTCTAGTTTTTTTGAAAGTACGTTTAGACGTCGCTCCTGAACCCCCCTTAAGTGTTTTTCTTTATTGATGTGAGCCCCTTTTACAAATTCGCTTGAGCACTACTTTGCATTTTTTCGTAATAAATTAAAACCAGGCTAGTTTCTTAAAAATTTCATCAATCAGGAGATTTGATTAACATATCCGGAATGCGGAGGAGGTCTTATCAATCAGTTAAATTATTTTCTTTTTTTTTTTTTAATATTTCCTTAATACAAGGAAATATTTTAAATTTTAATTCATTTATTTTATAAATTCAACTAAAATAGTAAGATTCTTGTTCTTGGGGAATGTTTTTTTTTTCTCTTGACAAGGATTTTCCTTTATCTACCCTTTCTTAAAGATTTATTAAAATTTTTTCAGTTAAATTGACTTGATAATTTTCAAAGTTAATAATAAATTTTAAATAAGTTCCTCTTTATAGATGAATTTTATTTTCATTAAATGATGATGATTTCCTTTTTAAGCCTATTCTAGTTTAGGCTTATTTACAAAATTTTTTTGATTACGAAAATTCTAAAAATATTTGAATACAAATTTTTTTAAAAAATTTTAATTTTATCTTTAAATAAAATTCAATTATGATTTTTTTCTCCTAATAATTAATCAACATTTAATAAGTTCCTATTTGTAAACCAAAACTCTGTATTTGATTTTTTTGTATTTTCTTATATCTGTCTAATATTCAAATTTATATATATATATATATATATAAATCAAATATATTATAAAAAAAAATATCGGACTTACCTGCCAAAATTATCTTTTACATTTTAAATGTCTTAAAAATCTCGGTTTACATAGCAAGTCTGTTAGCAAACTATTTCCCTCTTGGATTTCTTTTAATTAGCCTTGTTGTAGTTCAACATTCTTGTTGAAACCTCAGATCCAGTTCTAGAAACTCAATATACGACGTAAATTTCAGAGAAGGTATTTAATATATATAGGACTACTCGTAAGAAGAGAGATCCGAAATATAATGAACAATAGTAAAAATTTTAAAAGAAATTGAATTTTTAATTGATGAAATTTTTAAATAAAATATTTCAATCACCATTTAACTCTTTTAAAAACTTTATTAAGATAAAGAAAATACAGAAGATAACAATTAGTTTTCGGACGTTAGGAACGAATATAAATTTTACCACCTGGCTGCCCGGTTCCAATGATAATTATATCAATAAGTAGAATTAATTTTTTTTTTCCTTCCTTTGAACAGTCCCCTTTAGACATTCGTTTCAGTTGATCCCCCGTCTTCCCTTCTCTATAATTAGCCTAAAATATTTCCTCTTAAAATGATTAACATTTATTGATTAAAAATCTTTTACTGCTTTTTATAGATGAAAAATAAGGAAAACATTCCTGTTTTATTCATTTCTGTGGTCTCTAAGAAGCGGATATAGGGGGTAATTACGCCCCCCCCCTCCCGAGATTTGAAAATAATATTAATTTTAGGAATTAAATTTTATTTTTGATATAAAATTTTAAAAATTTGATTTGTATATATCTTTAATTTATATTTTGGTAAACAAGTAGAGAATGGACCTTCAAATTAGTAAGTCAAAATTGTGTGCTCTGCGACCAGTCACAGATTACCCCCCCCCCTGAAAAACCCCCCTGGATCCGCCCTTGCTCTAAAATTAATCTTTTATCATTCAAAATAACCAAAATGTAAAGAATTTTTTATTATTATTTATTTGAATAATTTTTATAATAATAGTCCTTGGAGCCAACAATTAGTATTGAACAATTAACATATTTATTTGTATAGTCTTTTCTCTTCTAATGACATTCAACTTTACAAATATGATTTGTATTATCAGAAAAATTAGTACAGATGGCCACCGGCTGACGTTCAATTAACATGATTAAAATTAAATATTTAAATAAAGTAGATATTAAGCAAATATTTTTTTTAATATAAAATCACCGTAAATATCAACAACTTGAATTAAAAAAAGATTTTCAACCAATTAGGTTACTTTTCTTTTTTACTTTCACGTGTGTTTTTTTTTTTTTTAACATTCACACTTTTTTCTAATTCACACTCACACCACACATTCTCACAGTCTTTTCGGCACCTTAAGTCATATAAGACTTTACGATAACCGTTATATATGATAATATCTATTGGGGGTCAAGGCATTTCTATTTAAGCCATCTGGTATCCAAATGGCTTAAATAAAATCATCGAACTGTCTGGAGTTCGAACCCGCGACGTTTGGTATAGGAGGTAAGCACGCTACCTACTACACCAAGCCCGGTTTTATTTAAGCAGGATCTAGTTATCTTTTTTTAACTTGATCAAAATGAACGGTGATTTTACGATACAAAAATTTAGCCAAATTAACTAATGAAATTTTTATTAAATAAAAAAAAAAAAATTATACTGTATCTAGACTAAAAAATATTTTCAGATGAGATTTCCTTATGAATATAATTTTTTTTTTTTTTTAATTTGTCTATACGTGTTGATTTCACCTGTTTACACTCAACCCCTCTTAGGGGGTTTAGTTGCACTTACTCACTTAAACTTGGGGTGTGAGTGAATGCAGGATGGACCAGCGGTAGTCTAGAGAGGGGGGGGGGTCACCGTCACGTGACGCACTCTCAACCAATCGGCAGCCGCGTCTGCGCCGTGTCTCGTTCCAAATTCCCGCGCCTTCCTCACCCATTCAGTCTGCGCTGCGCCAACGCCAAGAAATGAGCTGTCACTGTTTAGTCGCCAAGTGAGTTAACTTCTTTCTCTCTCACTCTCTCGTTATTTTTTTTTTTTGACTCACTCTTTGACAATTTATAAATACCACAGCTCATTATCCTAGTTAGCATTTGATATCTCACTAACAAAATTTTTATCTTTTCTTTTTTTTTTATATATAGACCTATATATAATAACTAACCCAAACTAACCTTTCTTAAAGTTACGAGATTTATTCATTTCAAAAACATCGTTATTATTATTATTTTTATCATGACGAATCCCTCAAAAATTTCTATAGGTCATTATAAATATTAAAAATTTTTATTAAACTATTTTATGTCAAAATTTATTTTATTATTTTTTTTTTTTAATATAATTAATAAATAAATTAATGAAGGAACTTTTTATTATTTATTAATTAATAATAACCTATTTTTAAGATTCAAAATTTTTTTAATTAACAATCATTCTCATTGATTTATTAATTGATGCTATAAATATTATTTCATGTGGCCATGAAAATGTTTTAGCTAATCTAATAATGATGATTATTATATAACTCTTAATACAATTGTTATTCACCTAAATATGCATGCATGTCTTCTCCCATGACATTTAATATTTCTCTTTTATTTATTTATTTATAAATTCCAATTTTTTATGTAAATATTTTTTTATTTATTTTTTTCTTTTTTTTCTCCTTTGCAGTTTATTCGCGGCCCCCTCCTCTACGAAGCCTTGCCGGTCGGGTTCCTCCCTCTACCTGCAACAAGTGTCGAGCCCTTCTCCAGTACATTTTAATTATTCGTCTCTATGTAATCATTTTCAATAATCAAAAGTGATATAGAAAGTTTCAGTTTTAAATATATATTAAGTGTTAAGTGTTAGTTACTATTATTGTTGTTTTCATTAAAGTGTCTAATTTGGAAAAAATTTAATCCCTTCATCGTTTAAACGTGATAAGATATATTTTGATAATGTGTTAGTGATTTAAAAAAAAAGTGATATATGAATGTTCTAAAGTGAATAAGTTTTTGGTAATCAAATCGTCTGTGATTAAATTTATTAAAAAAGTCATTCCTAAAGTGATACATATATTTTCTATAACTCAACGAGTTTACTACAACTATGATTTATTATTATATTATAGAATAAAATGTCTGCCGATATCCCTGATGTGACGCTACGTGTTTTATTTGATTTTGAATATCAAACAAAAGATGGCCGAGAAATTTCAATCCATCATGGTGAGAGGCTTTTTCTTCTTCGTAAAACGAATGCTGATTGGTGGCAAGTTATTCGCAATTCAAGTGAGCGACCTTTTTATGTACCCGCTACTTATGTCACGGAAAAAACGGAAGCATTCGATAAAAAAATAATCCGTGATGATAGGAAAGCATGGGTTGTAGATGAAATTTTAGCTGATGTTCCCAGCCGGAAGCAAGACAATTCAAGCTACATAAATGTTTGGAAGGAGAAGCGTAATATTTTTGAATTAAAAGATAATAGCACATCATCTTATCTTAGCAAACAATCTTTATCAAGAGATAAGTCAGAGATTATTAAGTCTCAGTCAAGAGAAAGCTATGAAGATATAAACACCGCCGCTGCTCGCCGAAAACGTCTCATTAATGGTCTGTCATCTTCGTTTGATTCAGATGACTCACGTTCGATCGATTTTGTGGATGTGCGCACCAATGCGCGTCAGTTGTCTACATCTCCTGTAAATGAGGAGGAGCCACGAACAACGACACCTGTCACCACCGTTGACACCTCTCGGCTATCTGCTCCAGTTCAGGGTTTGAAAAGTTCTTCCAGTGATACAGTCTTATGCAGGACGGCTTCACCTCAAGAGGCTCCTTCTCAGAATTCAATAAAGCCTGTTTGTGATGATTGTTTTACTAAATATCATAGATCATCAAATGAATCAATTTGTGATGATTGTGAAAATCAACCAAGACCACTCGCTGCTCCAAGATACACTGCGGTTAAATCTAAACAGCTTTTAGATTCTTCTAATGAGTGTCTTGATAAACCTGCACCAAGATATCGGAGTAATCCTAGAAATGCAAAACTTGTTCATGAATCCTCTACTGATTCTGTAATCAGTGATGACTATATACTTCAAAGAAATACAAAATTAATTTCAACTCCTAAACCAAGACTTCCTTCAAGTGAATCTAGTGATGCTGATATTCTTGATGATAATATTTATAAAAGGCTTCCTTCTACAGTTCATAGATTAAGAACAAGTTATGAGAAATCAATTGAACAATCTCTCAAAGAATCAATCAACTTTGATATAGACAGTACTGAACTTCGAAATATTCGATTGAATACATCTGCTAGTGATTCTATTATATGTAGAAATAAAGTGTTAAATGAAGCACACCAACAGGCACCTCAGAGACCACGGCATTTAGAAATAGAATCCTGTATATATGATAATTATCGACCACGCTCCAAGAGTGCTATAGCAGCCGAATTGCGTAGTCAACAACCTGTTCGAACTAAGCAATTGAACGCGTGGTTAGCTCAAGCCACAAATAAACAAAGATCTTTTAATGTCGAAAGACTAATTGATGTTCCAACGAAAAATTTACGTACAGGTAAATCTCCTTCAGATTTTATTAGATCTAATACCTGGCACACAGATTATATAGAACCTATCAAGCCAAAAATCATTCCAAAAGTAAATGGCCAAGTTTCGGCTTTTTCTACTAGTTTAGAAGTTAAACCGAGAACAGAACGGACACCAAGCCCTAGACTTGGAATTAAAAGTCTTGCTTCTCCTCGAGCTGGAATCCGAAGACAATCTAAAGTTCAGCAAGATTCCGTTGAATTAGCTGAGCAGCAGCAACAACAAATTCAACAACAACAAATCCAACAACAGCATCAACAGATACAACAACAAATACAACATCAATTACAACAACATATACAACAACAACAACAACAACAATCTACCCGACAATATAGACGTTCACCTCATCCACCTGAACGTGGCGATGGGAGTTATATTGGGCCCCCTTCAACATTTCTCTCAAATAATGCTCATAAATTGAAAGCACATTCTAAGTCTTTAGAATCAATTAATACAGGTTTACAAAGAAGGCCTATGAAAAGAACTATTTCAAAATCTCGAGATACAAGTCCTAGAAATATTAATAAATTGTCATCACTTATTGATCCCAAACTGTATAGAAGTCAAGATAATCCAAGTATTAATATAAATGCTCAAAATCAATTTGGTTTGAGAAGAGCCAATACGGGTGATAAAAATGAACGAGTTCCTCCTCGGTCTGAAAGCAGTTCTGATTCAACAAAACATCGTAATTTAAATATTGAACAAAGGTCAAAATCTAGCCGTGAATCTTCTCGATCTACAAGTCCTCGTCATCTTCAACAATCACGTAGCTCAAAAAATTTAAACGTGAGAAGAGAAAGCAAAGAATCAAATAATAGTTCTCGAAGATCATCTCCAATTAACAGGCCTCAAAATAGAAAAGATTTGACAGCCTCACCAAATCATTTACAAACTCCTTTAAGTGATTCTCTTGAAAAACTGGCTCAACAAATCAAATTTTCTCCAAATAACACAACTCAAGATCGTATAATGATGAATAAAATCGCTGATAAACTACAACACAGTTGTAGTTTTAAAAGTCGTTTTGAGCTAGATCGTATTGAAAGGAAATACCGGAGACATGGTGATAATTCTATCCTCTCAAGCTCTTGGGAGAAAGATATTGGTCCTTGTGAACCTCGAACTAAAGAAAAATATTTAGTAAGACAACATTCACATTCACAGGGCTCGAGCCCGGGGCCTGGAAGACGTGAGGATTATGCTAAACTTGCTGCTGGCTTTTGGGATGAAAATCTAAAATGTTATCGACCGACTATCACACAACCTGTAAGTCCTGTACATTCAATGCAATTGCAAAACGAAGAAGAGGGACTTAGAGCTAGTTCTTGGGATAGAAATTTATCAGTTGAAAAACCTTCAATTCAAATTTCAACTACGAAATCACTAGAAGTTGATTTAAATTCACATAATCGTATTGATAGTCGACAACATTTATATGCTAAAGCTGGATTTAATGCAAAAGCAAGCTCTTGGGATTCAAATCTAAAACAAGATGATAAAAAGAAAGGAAATTTTAACAACTCATGGGAGGATAATTCTCGACGAATCGATGATACAAGACAACAAAAACATCAAAAGCCTCATCTTTATGAAACATCATCATGGGATTCGGTAGACATACAAAATAAAAGCCGGAAACTCTCTAAGCAATTTTCGGATAATTGGACGTTAAATATTCGTAGTCAAGGTGAACGTTTAGCAAAACAAACAACACCCAATGAAGTAGTCTGGGAACGTCATAAAGGGAATGAAAAAATGTTAGCCGAATGTGGTCGAGCAAAAACATTTTGCGAGGTGGATAAAGATTTACATAAAAAAACGGAGAGTTCAAATAAAAAAAGTCGTCGTTCGTTTAGTTTTCGACGCAAATCAAAAAAATTGGAACCATCTATTTCAATTCGAATCCCAGATTCGAAGGCATCGTCAATTGTGGGCACAAGACTATCTTCACAAGGGAGTTTCGGACAATTGCCAGTGAACCGCACGTATGAGTCAATCCGGCATGACCCGACCAAGGGCAAGTTACGACAGACTCCGGGAGGTGGCGGCCGCAGTCAGCCGTCGAAAACCAGCAGCGAAGACCCGGACTCGGCCAAGGTCAGTGCTGCAGCAGTCCTGTCCCCGGCCTCCTTAGGCCATTACCCCCACTCTCTCTTTCTCTTTTCATCTCTCTCTCTCTCTCTCTTTTTCTTTCTCTCTCTCTATCTATCTTCTCTTTCTCCCCCAGTTGGTAAAAATTAACTTAAAAAAAATCTACTTTCACATCACTCACTCATTATGTTCCTATTTTTAAAAAAATAACACCATTATTTAAAAAAAAGCTTTATTCAAGAATGAAAAATTAAAAATATTTTATTCCCATTAGACTTATTCATATTTAAAAACCTTCCTTTATTTGATTCTATTAGCATTTGGATTTTTCATTCTAAATTTGTATTCATATGTATATTTGTATTATTTATAATATTTATTATATTAGTAAATGGGTTTAGTAAAAATGATAAACCTCGGCTAATAGAAGTACTATTGGTGTATTGCATCATCATTAATAAAATAATATTTTTTTTGAAATTTTAAAATTAAAAAAAAAAAGTACTGAATATGAGACGAGACGTCTATTGAACAAAAACATTTTTTAATCTTTATTATTACCTGTAATATTATACATTCACTATAGCCTCCTTTTTTTAAGTGAAATTAGGCCATCTTTAGAGTTTGATTATACATTTTTATCTATAATTCTGATACATTTTGACAAAACAATAGAATTGCGAATTTTGTTTTTTGAATTTTCGAAAAAAATTAAAATCAGCAGAGATGAAATTTTTATTTCTTGATGGATGTTTCGATAGTGCATTAATTAACAACTATAAATATCTAAAATTCAATTTTTATTAACATGTATTAATATTTGATAGAAGAGAGTTTGTGGATGTGCTATTGTTGGAGTTGAGGAAATATTTTCATTAAATAATCAATTCCTAATTTTTGAGACTTTTCTGCCAATCTTCACTTATTTAATAAATTTTTCATGAACATATAGTAATATTGATTATAATATTAGGCATTAATACTTTTCAACTAACGGAGATATAGAAATATATCTTTAATAACATTGATTAGGCCAATTAATCCGGTATATTTCTATGACTACAAAAAAGATTCCGTAAATGACGGAAGCTGACTTAATAAATTTTGGCCGAAAATTGTGAAATGATTATTTGGTGAAAACCTTCTTTGGCTACTTCACCTCAATTGCAACAATAAAAAAAATAATATTCATACAATCATATTGAATATTAAGGTGCGTCGTAGAGTGAATATTATTTTTAAGAAATCTCCAGTTAATTTTAATACTATATAAGTCATGCCCATACTGTTTGGATATTTTAGAAAGTTTAACAAGTATTTACATCCCTAGACCTTAGTTTAGAAAGAATAACAAAGAGATTATTAAAGGAGAGGAATCAAAAGCCCAAACTCTACTTTTAAAATTATACCTCTGATTTTCGCCAAATTATAATATATTTTATATTTTTTGCATTTGCATTTTTTCATTGCAAATAAAAACAAGCTAATCTCATAATTTCTTTGTTCAACTATTCAAAAATTAGTCCACTTTAGGTACAAATTTATGTGGATGTCAATCTGGCCCTTATTCAGTTTTTTATTTGCGTTTCTTATTAAAGAAAACAAATAAGCACTTATGAAAAAAAAAAACTGTTTGCTTCTCTGTTAAAGCTTGACCTGAAAATGGCTAGAATAATTAGGAACATCTCAATTTTGCTTTTAATATACAGTACATACATATCATCGTCCAATTAGATATTTCCTGTATATTTTCCTCTAATGAATCTGCTCCTATAAAAAGTTAACAAACAGTATATCTTCAATTTATTATATTAAGATATTTACTTGTTAATGATTTACATTATTTTATTAGGAAATAATTAGGTTGGATTATTCTTACAAAAATAATCATCAAAATAGGCCTACTAAATAAAAGACCATTGATATTGTATTTTTTGTTCTCACTTCGTGCGGCTTTTTTTTATTAATTTGGAATGAATTCTAACTTTATTAATGCCCGGTTTCTGGAACGTTAGATATCGAACCAATATCCTTAACAATACGATAACCTGATAAGGTATTGTTTCGATAGTTTTTTTTTAACACTCATACTTTTTTTCTCATTCACACACCTTTGGTATCCAAATGGCTTAAATAAAATCATCGGACTGTCCGGGATCCAAACCCGCGACCCTTGGTTTAGAAGGCTGGCGCGCTAGCACTAATCCAAGCCCTAGTGCTTCGATAAAGTTATAGAATCATTAAATATATAGATTTGTTAACTATCGGTTCGATAAGCTTATATTCCTAAGCAAAGAAAAATGAATATTAAATTTAAAAAAAAGCTTGAAATTTTTATTGACAACATTCCCAAAAAAAAAGAATTATTTTTTATTGAGTCAAAAAAAGTATGCATATTCCTCTCTGCCCTAGAGCTATTTCATAGCCAGCTACCCATCAATATTCAATAACCCAAATTCACGGGTTTTGAATGTAACGTAATAAGAGAAACGGAAATCCGAAACGGGATAGAATAAAACAAAAATGTTTTCTCTAAAATCTCATTTCTATTGAACTTGTCTATAATTTTCCATCCATATCTATAATCAACAACGCATAGGCCTATCAAATTTCTTTTTTTTTTGTTTTTGTTTTATCAAACTAAAAAAAAAAAATTATCTATTATTATTGACATTTGTCAAATTATTTTTTTTATCTTGAAAGTATAGTATATCACCCAGGATGCACAAGCAATTTTAATTTTTGGAAATAGTGGGAAATTTCTACAGATTTTTATTTACTTACTCTTACCTCTATATATGTTAATATATATAGAGAGAAAGTATTGGATTCATGTCATGTCAAGATTTTGATGGATATACACGTTTTGAGGTCCTCTGAATCCAAAAAAGTGGTTTTCGAGACATGGTCTGTCTGTCTGTCTGTCGGTAGCTCGTAAGGCAATACATAGTATAGTATATGGAATGTTTTTTTTTTTTTTTGTGAATTTTGTCAATAACTCACATTAGATACCCTAGTGCTAATCAGAATTTCTGTGCTTGTCACACCAGATTTCTTGTGTCTACATATATTTTTATTTTGTTACCATGGCAACCATTTCTCCTATCTTTCCTATGAAGTACAAGAGTAAAGTGTTCTTCAAACAAATTTGAGGACAAAATGAGAATATACGTTTTAAAGAGCATCTAAAAAAATAATCGATTTTTGAATTTTAATGAAAATCGTTGGAGTAAATTTTGAGAAAATCGAAAAAAACTGAAAAATTACATAAGTAAAGTACTAGTACTTTTTAGTCTATTTTGTTCAAAAGCTTCGTGTCACGTCCCATGGGGGTGCCTAACTTAAATATAAAATTTCAACTTCCTAGCTCTTTTCGTTCTTGAGATATTTTGTTCACAGACAGACCATGTCGCGAAAACCACTTTTTTGGATTCAGGGGACCTCAAAACGTGAAGATCCATCAAAATCTCGACATCGAATTTTTGACATGAAACCAATACTTTCTCTCATATATATTAACTAGGAACCGACCGAATATTCGGTTTCGGTTACGGTTTCGGCCAGTTTCGGCCAAAAATCATGGTTTCGGCCGTAGTTTCGGTTTCGGCCAAAAAGTGGCCGAACCTTTCGGCCGGCCGAAACCAGAGTCTGAAAAAATGGGATGAGACTCGCATGCAAAAAATATAATAAAAAAAAAAAACTTTTAAAAAAAAATGATTTTTTTTTTTTTTTAAACATTCACACTTTTTTCTCATTCACACTCACACTCACACTCACATTCACACTGTCTTTTTCGGCAGCTCAGGCCATATAAGACATTTACGATAACCGTTATTTATGAATTTATATATATTAGGGTCCAGGCATTTTTATTTAAGCCATCTGGTATCCAGATGGCTTAAATAAAATCATCGGACTGCCTGGGGTCCGAACCCGCGACGTTTGGTATATGAGGTTAGCACGCTAACCTCTACACCACGCCCCGTGGGCATGCTTTTATTTAAATTGAACTAAAAAGAGAAAAATAATTTAATTGCTCTTGTTAAAATAGTTGAATATTTATTACTTAAAATAAAAGCGTGGGGCGCATATTGATAGCTTAAGGAATTGTATATACTTAGAGCCTCGGAATCACTTCGAAGCGCCCCACGCTTTTATTTTAAGTAATAAATATTCAACAATTTTAACAAGAACAATTAAATTATTTTTCTCTTTTTTAGTTCAATTTAAATAAAAGCATTTTTTTTAAAGTTTTTTTTTATTATATTTTTATTTTAAACTTTTTAGTCTTTTTTATTATAGAGTATTAAAAAAGAAGACAGGATGCGTGAAATAAAGTACCACATTAGTTTGGTCTATTTTGGTGAAACCCAACTCACTATTTGCGTCATCAAAAATGACCCTTAAGTATCAAATTTCACACCCCTAGCCCTTCGGAAAGTCTTTTGAAATTAGATAAAAACGCGTGAGGTTTCAAATAAAGTACCACATTAGTTTGGTATATTTTGGTGAAACCCAACTCACTATTTGCGTCATCAAAAATGACCCTTAAGTATCAAATTTCACACCCCTAGCCCATCGGGAAGTCTTTTGAAATTAGATTAATACGCGTGAGGTTTCAAATAAAGTACCACATTAGTTTGGTCAATTTTGGTAAAACCCAACTCACAATTTGCGTCATCGAAAATGACCCTTAAATATCAAATTTCACACCTCTAGCTCATTGGGAAGTGTCCCAAACAAAGACTCAAAGTTGGTGACCTTGAAAGAGTAAGTTAAGGTGCGCGTCTCGGGGTGCTAATTTTGGGACTTTCCAGCGGCCACAATTTTAAAGCTATCGACCTCAAATTTTTTTTAAATTAAAGCTATTTAAAATATCTACAACTTATAGAAGCCCTTTTTTTGATTTTCGTTAATGGCATTAAATAAAAGATATTTTAAAAAAAGGAGCTCTATAAGTTGTAGATAATTAAATTAGTAATCATTGTGTTAAAGAATAATTAATTTTTTGCCTTTAATTAATTAGCTGGAAAGTCTAGAATGAAATGGAACAAGTTGCGTGTTATCCAATGGGGGAACACTAACGCCATCTGGTGCCGCCTCGAGTCAATCGTGTTTTAACGGTTTTCCGAGACGCGCACCTTAAATAAAAGCATTTAAAAAAAAAAAGGTCAAATAATTTGCACTTGAGGGAGAAAAAATTTTAGTCTCCTTAAAAAAAAAAGGTAAAATGATTTTCACGGGAGGGAAAAAAAATTCAAAAAAAAAAAGGTAAAATGAAAAAAAATTTTATAGGAAATACAAGTTTCGGTTTCGGTTACGGTTTCGGCCGAAACTAAGGTTGAGGCCGAATATTCGGTTTCGGTTTCGGTTTCGGCTGAAAATCTTGTTTCGGTCGGACCCTAATATTAACATATATAGAGGTAGGAGAAAGTAAAAAAATTTTAGATAAATTCTTATAGCCAAGAAATTACTAAATGAGTTAGGATACTTTTACATAATGAATTTTTTAATTTATCATTTAAAATTAAGCAGAAAATGTATTTATGGTCGAATAGAAGGCACGATTTTCCAACTGCTAAAAAAATAAACAGCAATGTCCACCATTTAATTTACGTCATCGATTTAGTACCGAATAGGTCTTTGATTTATTTACTCAAGCATCAGACACCACACACGGACATTTCTAAAAGGGGATCTCTTATGAGAGGAAACAGCAGCATTCGAGTTTTAATTTACGTAGATAATTCTAGTCTTAAATTTACTTTTAAGAAAAATAACTTATAAGCAAATTATCATATCTTTTATACTTGATAACAAATCATGAACATTTTGTTCTCCAATTATCTTAATTTATAATAATATTATGAGAATGTCTATTTTATATCAAATATTTTTGTTATCTAGAAACAAAAAAGATGAATGATAAATTTTTAATCTAAATTCATGTGAAAAAAATTACCTTTCTAATAAAGGATCAAAATTCAATTATTAAAAAAAAAAGAATCTTATCTAAGTGGGTCTATTTTTGATATAGTCTAAATGATAATTAGAAATCAGAACTTATTAATTTCCTTCAACACTCTTCTTAAAAAAAAAAAAAAATTATTTCACCTATTGTTTCTTAGATCTTTGACGTTCTGGGCGCGTGTAGCCGAGTTTTGAATAGTTATTGAAATAATAAGGCATGCTCTCTTTTCTTTTTTACTTTCTCTTACCTATATTGTATATTAGGGTGGCCTTTATTTTGAAAATAGGTGGAATTTTAGGGAAATTAGTTTAGAATGTCAAAAAAATGAGCCCTGAATTTTTTCTCTTCCAAGCAAAATAACCCGTGCCGGTTAGCAGTTGAAATTTAACACGGGTTTTAAAAGGCTTTTTATAATTATAAATTTTTGAACCTAACTTTTTTCTTTGTAAAATTATGAAACTTGGTATACTCACATTTTTGGGGTCGCTGTCGAATTTTAAAAATTCATTTTTCCATTTTTTTGTTACTTTCGAAAGTCTATTATTGTCAGAAAATCCCATTTAAAACCCGTGTTAAATTTCAACTGCTTATCGGCACGGGTTATTTAGCTTGAAAAAAATCTGGAAAAATTCTGGGCTCATTTTTTTGACATTTTAAACCAATTTCCGAGGGGATGTCGACAAAATTCCATCTTTTTTCAAATTAACCTCCATCCTAATGAATATACAGGGTGTTCCAGGTGTGACACCTGTCACGCACCCCATTGTTGGACAAAAAGAAAAAATATTCTGAGCCCAAAAATCCATTTTTGGAATTTTTTGATTAAGTAGTTATTTAGTAATTAATTAATAAAAGTGACCAATCAGGAGCAGAAGAATAGAAAATAAGTGGGATAGTAGTAGATAAATGACAGAGAAGCTTCACGTAAATTGTTTTGGTTAATTAATAAAATAATAATAATTATTATTGATGTACAAAAAATAACTCAAATAATGACAATTCAGCTGAATTGTTGTTAGAATGAACAATAATAATTTTTTGAAATACAATTAAAGACTTAGATTATATGACAAGAAAGCTTCAGACGAATTCTTTTAAATTATTAAAATAATAATAATTATTAATTGAAATAAAAAAACTCGAAATAATACAAAACATTAGTATTGTCATTAATCCTGTCTTTTAATTGTTGTATTTCAAAAATTATTATTATTATTTCATTCATTAACCAAAACAATTCAGCTGAAAACTTCTCTGTCATTTATTTTGAGATTATTATTTTTGTACTTCAATAATAATTATTATTATTTTATTAATTAACCAAAACAATTTACGTGAAGCTTCTCTGTCATTTATCTATTACTATCCCACTTATTTTCTATTCTTCTGTAGCGCGCTCCTGATTGGCCACTTTTATTAATTAATTACTAATTAACTACTTAATCAAAACATTCCAAAAATGGATTTTTGGGCTCAGAATATTTTTCTTTTCGACCCAAACAATGGGGTGCGTGACACCTGGGACACCCTGTATATTAACTATATATATATAGAGGTAAG